>JAUUDW010219355.1:0-14248 GCA_032361385.1 Panulirus guttatus | reverse complement strand
ATATTTCTTCCTGATGATCCCATTGCTTCTAATATCGCTCTGGCTGTTTGCATCACGTCCCTTCAGTCCTGCGAGCTTACAGCGTGATTGTATTGGGTATAAGTTGGTAGGCATTCGCGTTTAAGTATATTTAGCTTCGTCTCATATGAGCGAAGTGAATAGGGTTAGCCTAGTCCGCGAAGTGAATAGGGTTAGCCTGTATGAATGGAATACGAGGTAGGCACTGGATTGGGCAAGCAAAATATATCTATATTCGCAATTATTTTCTCTTTCATATTCTTCAGCATGATGCCATGTTTACTCTTCAACGAGATTGATGCTTAAAAGTTAATACCTTCAATTCCCTGTCAGCTCGTAAGTCCTTTGGCTTTATCAAACTGATATATCCAAATTTTTTCTTTTTCTTACCTTGTATCAAATCTGCATTTTGTCCTTCATATACTATATTTTCTTTTTTCAATTTCTGATGAATCTAGGAAGGGGATTATCCAGTCATCCCTTAAACTTTTTGTAGGCAAGATCTAACAGATCGTCAGCAATATTTGTAGTTAGGCAGCCATCGACCAGGGAGGCATATTACCTGCCAGGGTATCGAGAGGGTTTTTAGTTACAGCTGAGCAGGGAACCAGTACTTCAGTGGCTGTCATGTGTCGCTCCTTTGGTCCAGGTTGCTTTTTTTTGTATGTGTGTATGACCCACACAAGACCCTGACCCAGACCTAGACCGAGATGGACCCAGCCCTGACGAACGGAGCTGTGGGAGACCCAACTGTGGCAGGACCAATACTGATGAGCCAAGCCCTGACCTGACCAAGCCCTGACAGGGCAATCCCTGACGTATCCAACCCAGACAAGCCTAGTATTTGCGGAGCCCAGACCTAAAGGATCTGTCCCTGGCAGACACAGCCCTTGATGGATCAAGCCCTGAGATGCTCACCGTGAGGGACTCAACGCAGGCAGACCAAACAGGGAAGAACCTAGCCTAGAGAAACCCGGCCCAAACGAATCCATCCCACGCAGATCCAGCCCAAGTGAACCCATCCCAGATGGACCCAACGTTGACGCACTCAGCCAAAATGGACCCATCATAAACAAACCCAAGCTAGACAGACTTAACCTAGACATACTGGGCACAGACGGGCTTGGCAGCACAGGTTAAACCCAGACCCCTGACGACCAACAAACGTGATCCACAAGAATGCCCACAAGGATTATCCTGCAGCCACTCCTGCTATACTGGGTTACGAAATGACGGATTAGATATTTCTTGATATACGAAAGGCAGACTTGATCTAGGTATGGGAGGTGTCGCCGAGGCTGGGCGTTGCGGCATACCCCCCTTCCTAGCGTAGAGTTGGAGGTAGGTTTGAGGAATCTCTCCAAGCACAAGCCTACCCTGGCAGACGTCCATTTATGCTAAGAAGAAAAAAAATCTTTACGACATAGGCTTCGTGACCATTCACCTGGTCTCAACTCACGACATTCATTATCAATGTCCCGGTAGATCTTTCATTTGCAGGGATATTCCAAGATTATCTGACTGCCCGATACTGGTACTATGGAAGTCCAGTCTGTCTTTTCAGAGCAGTAGTAATAATCACCACCGTCCAAGTTTCACCTCACTGCTGCGTTCAGAATGGAAGCACCAAAACGCCGTCAGCTTTTGACACAGACTTTGCCGAGAGCATCATGATCATCAGACCAGAAGAGACGGACACAGACGCCCTCTGATCCGTGCGTCAGTCACCGCTGTGTCATGAGACAGCGCCAGCACAAAGTGAACCTGCCCAAGACCTTTGTGTCCTCGACACACAAGCCGTGGGTCTGGAGTCAGGGTAGCGTTATGCGGCAAGTTTAAAAAAGTTTTTTCTCTAGGTCGTCATCCATCGGAGGTATCATCCCACTGGCTTTACCTCTTCATCCCGGGAGAAAAAAACAGAGAACCTCATTACGCGAGGCGGACTTAACTATAGTCAACAATGCTCCGTGTCCCATCGTCAATAACTTAAACCCATCTGCTATAATGTGTGCACTCCACCGGCAAGGTGACAGTCATGTTTCACTCCAATGCTCAATTTCGTTCACAAAAGTAGTCACCTTCGACACTGGCAATATTCTCGGCACGTATGGAGAAGCAGTCATCAAACTGAGATGCCCTGTGGCATTCCAGTGGATCGTGTCACTTCCTCAAATATTTGAAATATTTCACCAAAAGGCAAGGATAGCGCGTAGCTCTCACCGCAGGGAAGTCTAAAGTGACAAAGATCGAGTCCACCACCAAGCTATAGGGCTTGGAGCAACGCCCTGCCTCGGCGACACCTCCCATACCTAGATCAAGTCTGTCTTCCGTATATCAGCAGATATCTAATCCGTCATTACGTAACCCGATATAGCAGGAGTGGCCGCAGGATAATCCTTGTGGGCACCGTTGTGGATTCAGTTTGTTGGTCGTCAAGGGGTCTGGGTTTAACCTGTGTTGCCAGGCCCGCCTGTGCCCAGTATGTCTAAGTTAAGCCTGTCTAGCTTGGGTTTGTTTATGACGGGTCCATTCTGGCTGGGTGCGTCAGCGTTGGGTCCATCTGGGTTGGGTCCGTTTGAGCTGGATCTGCGTGGGTTGGATTCGTTTGGGCTGGGTCTCTCTGGGCTAGGTTTTTCTCTGTTTCGGTCTGCCTGGGTTGAAGTCCCTCAGGGTGAGCATCTCAGGGTTTGATCCATCAAGGGCTGTGTCTGCCTGGGACAGATCCTTTAGGTCTGGGTGCCGTAAGGGTTGGGATTGTCTGGGTTAGGCACCTCAGGGATTGCCCTGTCAGGATTTGGTCAGGTCAGAGCTTAGCCCATGAGGAATGATCTCGCCACAACTGGGTCCTCAGACCTACCAGACCTGGGTCCATCTCGGTCTGGGTCTGGTTTCTGCCAGGAGTGGGGTTGTGGGTCGGTCCGTCCGGGAGTCTTATCAGAGTCAGGTCTTTTCTTCTCTTAAGCCCGAGTTTTGTGGCTAGGCTATGGTGGTTGTGGACTCCTGCCACGCCGGCCAGGTTAAATTAGATGAAGTTAGCTCAAGAAGTGGGTTAGGTGAGGTCAGACGAAAGTTAGACTGAGTCAATGGAAGGTGGGAGGGTAAAGGGGACGGTTTGCTGGACTTATTACGTCGTCAGCCCCGGCCCCCAGGCCTGCTTAGCATCGCTGGCCGCCACATCGCCGCCTTCGGTACCAGTAGATTGCATTGGTAGGGGTAATGTCCGACTCTGGTGTATAATCCAGAGACAGATCAAGGCTGCGTGTAGGCGTGCGTGGAGGCTGGATCTACTGGCTGAGACAGAGGACGTGGATTTTAAGTGGATTTGCTGTGGAGTAGCAGCGTGTTCCGTTGCCATGTGGAGGCCAGGGTGTTCGTTGTGAAGTGGGGACTTAAGTGTATACTGGAAGCAGAGAGGAAACTGAGGTCTCCTCCGCCCAACCTCACCTCATACCGTATGAGGTGAGGTCGGCAGGAGGAGACGTGGGTGTGGGTCAGAAGGTGGAGACGTGGGTGAGGGATGAAAGGTGGAGACGTGGGTGAGTGTTGGAAGTTAGAGACGTGGGTGATAGTTGGAGGTTAAAGGTACGAGTGCAGGGGGGTTGGAAACCCTCCTCTCCTTCTGTCTCAGTTTCTGAAAGTCAGAAGAGAAGGAGCCAGACGGAGAGTACTCCTCCTCCTCCTCCTCCTCCAAGGGGATATCTCAAGGTGTGTGGATGTAACCTGGGTGAGGAAAAAGGGAGAGAAAGGTAGTATGTTTCAAGAGCGGAACCTGGATGTACTATCCATGAGTGAGACTAGGCTCAAGGGGAAGGGGGATGAATGACTTGGGAATGCCTCTTAGGGTTTTAAAGTCAAGGGTTAGTGTGAGGGCGAGAGCTAAGGAAGAGGTGGCAATTCTGTTGAAGGAGGAGGAGTAGGAGTGTGTGATACAAATTAGGAAAACGAACCCCAGACTGATGTGGGTAATATTGGTGGTTGGTTGCGAGGGGTGACCGCGGTCCGCTGATTTGGTTCGGACGCGCGGAGAGGATGAGTGAAGGAAGACTGACTAAAAAGGATCTACGTATGAGGAGTAAAGAGAGAGAACAAGGAGTAAGGCGAGAGCGAGAAGGGTACAGAAGGATGGAGGGAAGGATGCTTTGAGGTACTGGGGTCTGGACTTTCAGGAGGGTGAGAAACATGCACGGGATGGAATGAATTGGATCGATGTGCTATATGGGGGGCAACGTGCGACGATGTGTGTGTGTTTTTCTTTATATAAACCCATCACCTTCTACAGTTCTCCCTAACTCCCTCTAGAGACCATTTCCATGCCCACTTGCCTCCCATTCACCGCCACCAACCTTCACGGCTTGACAGTCTCCAGATCCGCACAGGTAATAGTAAAGAAGATCTGGTTGGCCAAACGGCTGGGTATTCCTAGCGGGAAATTCTATTTGTGCCCGGGTGTGTGTGTGTGTGTGTGTGTGTGTGAAGATTCCTCAAATCGAGACGGAGAGTCAACAGAGAAGGTCTTTGATATGGCAGAAAAGATATCTCTTGAACGGGACGAGAAGTTGAGGGAGGGGAAGTATTGGGCCTTGTGTCATTAAGTCTTCATTAAGTGTGTGTGTATGTGAATGTGTGTGTGTGTAGGTGTAGGTGGGTGTTAGGGCTAGAGGAGTGTCATCAGCACCTGAGTAGTGAGCCCGGTGCCCTTGTTGTTGGTGCACCAGGCATGATCTGGTAATACTGCATCCCTGGCTTCGTGCTGTATCTCTCTCTCTCTCTCTCTCTCTCTCTCTCTCTCTCTCTCTCTCTCTCTGATCTTCTTTCTCCTTTATTTTTTTGTTTCCAACTCAGATGCGACACTCGCATCAGCCAGCCTAATAAGCATAACAGAGGACGTCCATAAACCATTACGTCTCATTTACATCTCATATGATTATGCTCTTCGTCCTCAACAACTCTTGATAGGATGTCCCGTCTCTTCGACTCACTCATGTGTCTTATCCTCACTCTTCCTCTGCCCAAGTCCACATCTGGCTACCCTGCAGCGTCACGTGGAGAGGTGGGAAGGTTGTGGAAAGGCGATGATCAAGGCGGGGCTTCCACAGTGAGGTCTGAGGTCTCGATCCAGGACAGGGATGGCTCTCTGCCCAAGTCCTGTCCCTTTCACCTGCCTGGTGACTCTTCGCGCCACGTCAGAAGGCAGCGCGGCCTCTATTGTCCCGTTGCTCAGGTTGACATCCAGTTGGTTCACCGAGGTTCGACGAGAGACGAGGAGGCAAACTGCGTTAGATACTCGATAACCGTGAAGAATGCAACGAGGTTATGTGTTCGTCTGTGTTCTGGTCGAAATCTTCACTGTGTTCCTAATCTTCGCAGGCTCTTTTCGGGAACGGAAAGGTCAGTCAGTGGTTCTGAAACTCAAAGTGTTGTCTGAAATACAGCCAGAATCTCGTATCCTCTTCATATCATCGCTGCGACGGTGGGATTTGAGCTCATGGACAGGGGAGCAGGTGAATTTATAGACGAAAAAAAGAAGAGAGAATTGTGCTATTGGACGGGTTGAGGGGCTAGTTGATGGATAGAAAGAAGGTTAGTTACTAGACGTAATTAACCAAAACTCTAGACCATAAGGTGAAGAAAGGCTGTAGAAAGGCAAGGGGAACATCCCTATATCCGTACCATGAAATTTCGGGTGTTTAGTGACTTTGAGTGGTCTTAAACATACAACGTTTGCCCCCATGTATCACGTCCATTTGGTAGTTCTTTCTTTCTTAATTTTGTGCCACCACGTCATCTGGGGGCACTCCTTCTTCACATGTCGCAGCAACGCTAAGGAAATGAAATCAAGAGCTTCCCCTCATATCACACGTAGTTAAAAGCTTCCCTTTATATCACATCTAGGTAAGAGTTTCCCCTCATATTACAGTCATCCTCAGTTCTCTCTCACTTCACCTCAATATAAATAAGCTTGATTCTGCACATCAGAGACGATAATTAGTCTGAACCTCACTCAATGTGTATCTGTCTGTTCTTTGTCACATACTGTATGGTATCATGTTGTGTGTCTCGTCTTCAATGAGCCCGTCATATGGTCACTGAGAAGATGAACTGAAGGTGAGAGAAGACAACGAGCATTAGAGGAGAGACTATGGTAGTCGTCAGTAGTGTTTACCAATACTGATGAGTATCAAGCTTTTCAGAGCGCTCAGTGATGTCAGCTTGACTCAGTGTCTGTCAGTGACTGGACTCCCAGTCAGTCTTGTCATCATACTTTATGTTTTCCTCAACTTTCTCCTGTGTCTTCTTTCTTCACCTCAGCGAGCTCTTCCACGCCCTCAATCCACCTCATCCTGGGGACTCCCTGCTGGCACAACGATCTTAACCTGCTCGACGTTCTCCTCCTGCCAGGGAGGCAATGATGAGACCGGCGATGACTCTACTGGTGCTGCTGGTGGCGGCAGAGACGGTGGCTGTGTTGGTGCAAGCGGCAGACCCACCGCCCGTGGTTGTGACCGAAGAAGGTAGCGTCTCCGGCCTCAGGGAGCACTCCACCAAGGGCGCCACCTTCTACTCCTACCGGTCCATCCCCTTCGCAAAGCCTCCCACAGGCAAGCTTAGATTCAAGGTAAGATGCATGCCCATGACTTAAGGACAGAAGAACCCAGGCGGGGATGGGTGAATTAGGATTTGGAGAGGACAAAAACTGTGGTCTTTATACTCGAAGTTATTACAGACCTGAAAGTTAAGATGTAGGAAAAATGAAATATAGGACCTAAGACAATATATGTTATTGAAAATAAGAATTTTGATTTTGCTGCTTAAATCACCCATGGGCACGCGAGAGAATTTATCCGTAAACTATTCACAACCTGGGCTCCAGCTCTCGAAAAGGTTAGCCAGCCCAGTCTAGGGTGTGTGCCTGTGTGTGCATACACACAGGAGTAAAGACATGGTACATATATACAAGGTTAAGAGACTGGGCAACGCGAGTGTAATACATGATTAAATCAGAGGTAAGAGTCATGACTCATGACTGTAAAACTGTATGGTTTCTTTGGCTATTTTCAGTAATATACTCTTCTTCCTGACGTTTACTTTCGTGTCTAAATCGCTTACTTTCTCTGCGCAGATTTACGTGATTTGCTCGATTTTGATTATTGGTCTTTTTAAGTTTCTTATGTGATGCATTCTTAGACGACAGGTACTTCTTTGTGTCAATACAGACCTCACTGTACCAGTAACCATATGTTCCTCATTCCACAAGTAATACATCACTTGTGATTACATAAACATATGTTTTGCATAATGACAGATTTCACTAAATTTTTTAGTTTTTTGATAACAGAAACATTGGATATAAATAATTAATCATTGGAGACCTGCTCCTCCTCTTCTTCTTCTTCCTCTTCCTTCTCATTTTCTTCCTCTTCTTCCTCCACCGTTTCTTTTTCTTGCTCTTCCACTTCTGGGGTGTGAGGCCATGCATCACTATCACCCACCAATTTCAAGGAGTTATAAAGTAAGGTCAAATTTGTCTGCTATATCTGTTCGTCTTTCCTCCTGCCGAAGGGTCTTCATACCTGACTCCGTGTTTTGAGCAAACCTCTGATATACTTCACTCCTCACTATCTCCCTTTGTTTCACTCCTCAATAAGATTGTGGACGCTCTCTAGGGTTATCTCTGTCGACTTTCTGGTGCTGGATGGCTTCAGAAGTCTGAGCTACTGTGGTAATATTAGACTGTACGGCGTTGGTGTTGACGCCTCTAGCCATAACTGGCGCAGCAGGATTAGACTGTGAGTCAGTCTTAATCGCCTCGGAGACCTGGCCCTCATGATCCAGGCCTGAAGCATTATCACCCAGGTCTAGAGCATATTATTTGTGCAGGAGCCAGAAGACCCTCCCACCAAATGAGACATGGGTCTCCTTTCCCCGAGCCTAGTTCAGTTCCTGCCTGTGGCTGATGAGGAGCCCAGTAGCCACCTGCCCTGCCCCTGTAAGGGGCTTTACCTTCTGTGGATATCTGGAGAGGCTAGCGAAGGTGGCCTGACAGGAGGAGGTCTTGGTGACAGTTAAGGTTCATATCAATGGCTTGTTAAGGGGGTGGCTGGCCTCTACCTCGACCATAACACCTTGTGCCAGCTGGGTCTCTCTCTCTCTCTCTCTCTCTCTCTCTCTCTCTCTCTCTCTCTCTCTCTCCCTCTTTATCCACCTAATGCGCTTCTCACCGACGCAGGATATATAGTGCTCCTTGGCTGCGTGAATAGTGCATTTTTTCTTGGGAAGGGTCTGTCTGCATGGCTAGGTTATTGCTTTCGTGGGCATGGCACACTCTACCCTCTTCCTTCTCATCTTGACTTTCTTCGAGCTGTTGACGAGGAGCATGAATCTCTTGTTCCTTCTTCACTTGAGTCCTGTGAAGCTCCTGACGAAGGGCATCTGTCTCTTCTTCCCTCGTCAGGTGTTAGCCTTAACGCTGAAGCAAATCTACATGACAGTCCAACAAGTCGAACGAATAAATTTATGAATGGAGTTTCACTGAGGCCATATAAATGGCGTACTAAGGAGAGCGTAGTACAACAATTTAGAAGGAAGATGTGAATGGATTTAAATGGCAACCAGGGAATGAGTGGCCCAGTAAATCGGCGGGATTTAAAAGTTAGCTTTAGATAAGGAAATTTAATGCATTTTATAAACGCGTTTGAATGATGGAATTTTTTAATGGTCATGCTAATTTCAGAGACAGATTTTAAAGCTGAACGTTTAAAGGACGAAGTTTATAAAATAACGTTAAATTAAATGACTTCAAAGCTTCTCAGTTTAATAAAGCGCTAAGTTTGATGGTGTTTAAAAATCCGCGTTTGTTAGACAACTTTAAAGAAGAGGTTTAAGTTGACTCGATTAAAAGTTCAAGTCTTCATGACGAATTGCATAAATTCTCTTAAGTGAACTTTTCGGATGAGATAATGAATTAGTTAGATGGATGGATTTTAAGTTCGGGTTGCGCATGACGCTTTTCTTGTTTTCTGTTTCTCGCCGTTGCGACGCTAAAGGTCTGGATTTTGCTTTCCTCTGTAGCCCCCGTTGCCCAGCGGTCCGTGGGAGGGCGTGCGAGACGGCTCCATGGACCCCACCCCCTGTCAGCAGGTGCCCTTCGCGGCGCTCTCCTGCAGCGCCAAGAACGTGACGGGCTCTGAGGACTGCCTCTACCTCAATGTCTTCACTCCTGCCGTGAGTAAAGTAGATAAGTTAAAACAGAAAAATAAATATCAAGACAAACGTAAAATATCTACAGGAGAGCGCAGCTGTAAGTACTTCTTCCCCCGTCTGCTTTCAGTGGCAGTTGGCATTACTACTTACTTAACCATCACTTCCTGCCCCATGAGTCCCCTTCTGTCTTTATGAGGGAGCTGGTCACGTCCACCGGCTGGGACAGTAGGCCATACAGTGATGTGATGTTGTATGTATGGAGAGTGCAGGGCAGTTGAGTAGTAAGTAGACGCATCGTGGGCATGAGAGGTCTTGGGATATACTGAAACGGTGCTCATAACGTTGTAGCGTTGGGTGACGTCCAAAGTGTGGACGGGGAAGTGTGACTCGTGCTTGTCTGGGGAGTTTAGTGGTTTCTGATGGTTGCGTGCCTGGTAGGTCGGTGTTTCATGTGGGACGAATGGATTGATTGTAGAGGACGTTGAGGGAATTTTTTTTCTTGTCCAGAGCTGATGGCAGTTAGTGTTCTGAGGGCATTTAGTTTGTGTGTTGCTTTTGTGTTGATGTTATAAGTGTTGGAAGTGAATGTCATGTGTTTGTCGTATGTGATGCTTAGAATGGTTGGTGTTTTCTTGGATAGGAGTGAGTGTCCATTTAAGGTCACTGGAGGGTGTGAGCTAGGCTTGTGTCTCTCTAGGGTTAAAAGACTGATTGAGGACTTTCGTGGATATGCAGATATATTGTTCTTGGTAAGCCATTGTTCCACTTGGGTAAAGCAGTGTTGTGTGTTTGACGTTGCTACAGTGATGTCAGGGTGTTGTGATGTGATTGTGAGGCCGTCTGCATATGAGAGGATCTTCGTGTTATGGTTTGCCTGAGGTAATGGGAGTTCATGTAGAAAGAGACAGTACAGATTGGAGAAGGAACTGCTCATTGTGACACTCCACAGAATAATTTAAGTGTTTTAGAAGTGAAGCAATTGTAAGTGACTCTGGCATGGCGGCCGGATTTGAAATTGGTCAACCACTCTTTGTCATCGTTGTGGTGAGAGGATGTGTCGGAGGATAGTGTCAAATGCTTTCTTGATGTCTATTGCCACTGCTACTGTGCGGGAGAGGGACTGTGGTTGTTTGAGGCCATTCACGATATGTTGTGTAATGTCAGCGTGTTGCGTGGTAGTGGAGTGTTTGGATCTGAAGCCAACGTGTGTGGGTGAGAGTGTGATGTCTTCTTTTATTCTGTTATGATGTTTTTCGAAGAGTTTGGATGCGGAGGATAGAAGTGATACAGTGCGGTAGGAATAGCGAGAGTTTGGTGGTTTTGAAGGATTTTAGGTTAGGTATAATGATGGCAAGTTTCCAGATGTCAGGGATTTTGCTGTGTAGCCGAGTGTGCCTGAAGATTTCTCAAAGTGCCTCTTGGATCGCAAATTGGCCAAAGTGTTTCACGTGAAAGTTCGGTATGTTGTCGTGGCGGGAGAGTTCTTTATGGTTTTGATTGCACTGGTTGTATCAGTAGGAGGGAATGATTTCCGGATGGCTTTTATGAAGGGTTTTCATGACTTTCTTGTTTAAGGATGAGGTTGGTGTGTGGCTGATTTTTGAGCAGCGTCTCATGAGTATGTTTTTGTGTTCTTTGGGAGAAGGAATTTCACTGGAATGGGTCAGGAGTGCTTCATAAGTGGGGGGCTGGATTGGTGTGCTATATGAGTATTGTATTCATTACCATTTAGAGTTGAGACTTCAAGAAAAAAGTGGTTCTCTCTTATCAGTATTGTTGGTATAGAGAGTGAGCTTCCTGTTGCAGGAGCCTGGCAGCGGAGGACAAGACCTCCCTGTCTTGGTCTACATCCACGGCGGCGCCTTCTTCTGTGGCAGCGCCAGCGACTACCGCCCTCACGTCCTGCTGAATCACGAGGTCGTGTTGGTGGTGCTGCAGTACCGCTTGGGTGTTCTGGGTAAGCCCTGGCTCCTGCTGGTGTATGTGAGATAGAGCCAGTTTACCTATACAGCTTGACAATGTATCCAATAAGATGGTACAAAACACTAATATATAGCGTCATAGGATCTCTCAATTAGTCGAACATCTATTGGCCTACTTATCCTTTTTTATTATTCAACTTATCTATTGATTATCCATTTTCTCTCCTCTGGAATTAGGCTTCCTGTCCACGGAGGATAGCGTCATCCCTGGCAACTTTGGGTTGCTGGACCAAACTATGGCCCTTCGCTGGGTGCAGAGAAACATCGATCATTTTGGTGGCGACCCGAAGAAGGTGACGATCTTCGGTGAGAGTGCTGGCAGCGCCTCCGCCCACTACCACATTCTCTCGCCCATGACGGAAGGTCAGTGGAGAAGGGATTGCCTTACACTCAGACACACAGAGAGACAGAATCACAGACACTCACATAGATTTATGAGATGTTCTAGATGTCCTAGTGGGTGTTTAGTTGGGTAAAGGAAGAGACTGAAACATATACGGAGTCTGTTGTCAGTAGTGGGCAAAGAGAAGGAAAAGAAGCAACATAAATTAGCAGTTGTTCAGTAAGTCAGAGGACAGAACTAAAACACATACACACAATAGGTAGGCAGAAGAAATGATCTCGGCAGCTGATCGCCAAAACACAGAGACTGAAGATTGATTGATTCACAGGAACCCCGGGGCTGATACAAGCATAGGCACGCAGTAGATTAAGTGAGGCTTTAGAGAATGATATTTGCTGTTAGAGATGATACAATCAAGAAAGTCTGTGGCATACTTGATGAAAGTGCAGAACATACTTGACCAGTGCTTGTTAGCTACAGGAGATATTGTAGAGAAAGCCAAAGACACAGGGAATTGACAGTTCAACAGAGCAACTGAGAGAGCTAGCTGAAAAGTGAGTGGCACCAACATGAGAAAGATTACTTGAAACATTACCTGCAATTTTTGGTACTTTTGTGAGGGTAATATATTTGCTTGAAATCCTGATATGGGGTATTTTTCATGAATTCGAATTTGGGGTTGAAATATATATTGGAGACAATACGAACTATATATAAGTAATTTATTGTTACTCTTTTACAAGATTTTGTAATTATTCATTTCCTATTTATTGGATATCTGTCTGATTTGGGGAGCATTATGAGATATTTTCCGTTGTTATTTCCAGTACAGAAGCGTTATGTCACATTTCGTATTTATTGGGTATCAGTCAGCTTTGGGAAGCATTATGAATTATTTTTCGTGTTTATTTAGAGAATAGAAGCATTTCAGTGTCATATTTCAATTTCAAAAAATTCCCTGAACTATTACTTGCAATTTTTGGTAATTTTGTGAGGATGATAGATTTGCTTGAAAACCTCATTATATGAAGTATTTTTCATGCTAAATGGGAATCTGGAGTTGAAATATATGTTGGGAAACATTAATGCCAGTAAATAAGTAATTAAATGTTACTCCTTTAGAAGAATCTCAGACAATTCTGTTCGTATTTATTGGGTTTCAGTCAGCTTGGAGAAGTATCATGAATTATTTTTCGCGATTATTTAGAGTATAGAAGCATTTCATTGCGTCATATTACAATTTTGAAACAAAAAGATTTTCAGACAAAAAAATACCCTGCAATTTTTGGTAATTTTGTGAGGATGATAGATTTGCTTGAAAAATATCATTGTAAGGAGTATCTTTCACGGTGAATGCGAATTTGGAGTTGAAACATATGCTGTGAAACATTAAGGCCTTTAAATAAGTAATTAGATATAATTCCTTTTGAAGATTCTCTGACTATTCTTTTCGTATTTATTGGGTATCAGTCAGCTTGGAGAAGCATCATGAATTATTTTTCGCTATTATTTAGGATAGAGAAGCTTTTCATTATGTCATATTTCAATTTTAAAACCAAAAGTATTTTGGGCAAAAAAAATCCCTGAACTATTACCTGCAAGTTTTGATAATTTTATGAGTATGGTAGATTTGCTTGAAAACCTCGTTATATGGAGTATTTTTCATGCTGAATGCGAATCTGGTGTTGAAATATATGTTGGAAAACATTAAGGCCAGTAAATAAGTAATCAAATGTTACTCCTCTAGAAGATTCTATGAATATTCGGTTCGTATTTATTGGGTATCAGTCAGCTTGGGGAAGCTTTATGAATTATCTATCGTGAATATTTAAATTATAGAAGCCTTTCGTTATGTCATATTTCAATTATAAAACAAAATTTTTGGGGGGCTAAGAAATTCCCTGAAGTATTACCAGCAATATTTGGTAATTTTGTGTGTGATAGATTTGTTTTTCATGGTGAATGCGAATCTGGAGTTCAAATATATGTTGGGAAACATGAAGGCCAGTAAATAAGTAATTTAATGTTACTAATTTAGAAGATTTTGTGACTATTAGGTTCTTATTGTGTATCAGTCAGCTTGGGGAATCATTATGAATTATTTTTCGTGATTATTTAGAGTATAGAAGCATTTCATTACGTTATATTTCAGTTTGAACACAAAAAGTATTTTGGGCTGGAAAATTGTGAGGATGATAGATTTGCTTGAAAACCTCATCATATGGAGTGTTTTTCTTGCTGAATGCTACACTGGAGTTGAAATATATGTTGGGAAACATTACGGCCAGTAAATAAGTAAATAGATATTTCTCCTTTAGAAGATTCTGTGACTATTCTGTTCATATCTATTGGGTATCAGTCAGCTTTGGGAAACATCAAGAATTAGTTTTCGCGATAATTTAGAGTATGGAAGCATTTCATTACCTCATATTTCAATTTTGAATAAAAAAGTTTTTTGAGTTAAAAGATTACCTGCAATTTTTGGTAATTTTTTGAGAAAAATAAATTTGCCTGAAAACCTCAATATCAGGAGTGTTTTCATGTTGAATTCCAATTTGGAGTTGAATTATATGCTGGGAAACATTAAGGCCAATAAATAAGTAATTAAATGTTACTAATTTAGATTTTGTGACTTCGGTTCCTATTTATTGGGTATCACTCAGCTTGGGGAATCATTATGAATTATTTTTCGTGATTATTTAGA
>JAUUDW010219354.1:0-22094 GCA_032361385.1 Panulirus guttatus | reverse complement strand
CCCTACACGTCAAAGCTTTGGAACTCTCTACCTTCTCATGTCTTTCCCAATAACTATGACCTGGCTTTTTTTAAGAGTCATGTTTTTCACTTTCTCAAAAATATGTAAATACTTTCCCTTTCTGTTTTTACCCCTTTCTCAATTCTCTCTATATTTCAATTATGGCCCGGCCTTGATGTGGACTTTTGTCCGTGACTGGAGCTTTCAACATCAAAAAATAAAAAATCTTTAGATAAAAGGAAGAGTTTTTTTGTAGACTACTTTGTTTCTGGTTCACTCCTAGAAAAGGTCTTCATAGCTGCTCTCCGGAATATTTCAGTAAACCACTTAGGGTAATGTAATTTATGACCATTCCCATAAATAGTCTAAGCCTTTAGAATATCAGTGATTAAGAATATGTGTCAATGGTGCTGTGTCTGAACTCTGGAAACAACGACTCAATGACTACATCTCCAGTAAAGTAAGACAGGTATGTCATGATATAGGTGAAAAATTGGACAGAAAGGTGCTTACTCTGATTAGAAAATAGTGATTGGGCTCGTCATGCTGATATAGATATTGTAGTAAATCTATTCAACATGCAGTTGGATAGAACCACAACTTAGCTCTTGGTTATGGTTTGAATTTTGCTTGCTCAAGCAGAGAACTAAACATTGCTGATGTTGCCAAAACATTTTGCAATCTAGAGAAACATAGGAAAATACCATGTGTAGATATTAATATTTGTAAAGGAATAGTGTATGGAGATGTGCCTACCCCAAATATTCTAAACTGCTCTGAGAAATTTATTCAAGCTTTTCGTAGATTAAGAAAGGATAAAGGTTTACGTATTAGAAGACAGACAAATCTAATCCTATCACGATTTTAAACAAGTGTGATTATGAAGAAAAATGCATAACCTGTTTAATGTTCAGTGTGTAAATAAACACAATACAAAACCTCAGGTCAAAATCAGGCTGATCTAATCTTAGATTGTTGGTAAGATCTAGATTACCAAAGTCTTTAACGAATTTGAATAATCAAATCAAATCACCTCTGAACGGCTGTCATAAGATATTCTTTCAAACCAGGAATGATCAAGGCAGTTTTCCACCGTAGTCTTTATTTTACACATCTTTATTTCACATACGGAGACCAAGGTTAATTGCATTTTTCATGACTGGAACGCATCTCATTCGAATTTAAGATTAAGGAACAAGTTCTCATCCAGTACAAAATTCAGCAAAGAGTGAGGATTGGTTTCTTTGACCTGAATTCGAATTTCCAATGATGCCTTTCGTAAGCCTGATCTTTAAACATTATTCTTTTTACAGACCGTCAACCATATTTTAGTCACCGAAGGTGAACCGAACGACAGAACCTTTACTGGTATTTTTGAGGAGGGATTTTATGAAATGTTTTCTAAAAATCTAAATATGATATCAACGATTTTTCTCATCTGTTGCTTTTGTAAGAGACCAGGCCGGTTTTCCAGACATGTTACAAAAAACAAGAAACTGGGAACTTATTAGGTTCAGCATTAATCATGAAAACATTGATCAGGTAGGGGATAAGTACACAGAGGAAATATAACATATGAATGGGAAAGATCCATCCAATTAATTGTAGAAAGAGGAGGAAACAGATGGATGATGATGGTATTAGAAAACCATGAATTGATGTGTAAATAACGCTGGTCAGCATAACTGAACCTTTTTTCTCATCAAGAATGCATTGTAACATTTCTAGACCTATTTCCGATGCAGATTATGAATTTTTAGTCCGTTTCAGTACAACACTTCTCATTTCCTTTCTACAGATACATATTTTTTCAGTTCAACTGCAGCTACATGATGCATGGGCGAAGGTAGAATGATAAGATTTGTACCAATTCAAAGTTTTATTGCAGAAATTCAGTATTCCTAGGTTGAAGGTATACAAAGAAGATACTATCCTGAAGGACAAGTTATAAACGTTGAGCTTTCTGCCTTCTATGGCGCTCTTCACAAGCTAAAAGCGCTGAGCTTTGGACCTGCTATGGTGTTCTGACTCAGGTTCGTCCCTGCATAACATCCAGCATTAATCTGAAAGCATTCCATCATTCTAGAAACCCTGGTATCGATGCTCCATCGCGCTGATGTCCTGACTGAAGTGCTCTCCTTGTTCGTCAGACACTGCTCCAAGGTTCTCCGCAAAAAACGTCCTTGAGCGACATCCTACATCTTTTCACGCATCCTTCAAAATCCGGAGATCTTATGTTTCCCAAGAAATTTTCACATAGCCAGCCGAGAGAGTTCCAGGCCTCCAGCTCCAAATCATCAAGATGTGTGCTGAAATTGTGGTCTTTCAGGAGTTCCTTTATCTGCGAGGGGACGAAGATGCCTTTCTTACAACTTGGCCTCAGTGATCTTCGGAAATTTTTCGACCGCATACTCGAATCCTTTCGCATTTTTCGTGGCTAGTGTTTTCACAAATTGCTTCATGAGACCAAGCTTTATGTGGAGAAGGGGAGAACATTTTGCGGATCAACCAGTTCTTTATCCTGGGCGCTCGAAATCCCTGGCTCATATGATCTTCGTTGAGGCCAGACCGATTCCATATAATACCTGGAAGTTGCTCGACTTCCCAGAGGCATAAAAAGCAGCTGTATTTCGCGAATTCTGACTGCATTCCCATCAGCATGCCGATCACTTTCAAGTCCTCACATATTTTCCAGTTGTAATTTTTGTATTTCATGGCTTCTGGGAGTGCCTGCATGTTCTCATAACACTCTTTCATGTGAACTGAATGCCCTACAGGAACGGAGGTTTTCTTGTTCCAGTTGTGGAGCAGCACCGCTTTCAGACTTTTCTTAGATGACTCGATGAGCAAGCGCCATTGAGAGGGATCATCATGCTCTTGGGATAAGCAGTGGAATTATGCATCAATGTTGTTGCAGAAACAGAGCGGCCCATCCACGGAAAAATGAGAAGTAAGAGTCCGACTACTTTTCCTGAAATAAGTTGGGCGAGCGTCCTTCTTGTGCAGACATTTTTCTTTTAGACGAGTTGCTAAGAGCTCAATTTCATCTTTCGGTAGTGCCAAATCTCGGACCAAATCATTTAACTCTCCTCGAAAAAATTTCTTTGGTTCGTCGTCAAGAACAATCTCTGCATCCATTCCCGTTTCTTCCAATACAGCAGCAGCTTTCTCGCCTTACTCCTCTCCATCGTCGCTACTTCCTATACCTTCCTCCGGTGGTAGCGAAATGGGAAGGTTGTCACTGTTATAAGGCACTAGTCGCATTGTGGAGTCCATGCTAGGGTACACAATCTTGTGCTTGTTCTTAGCAGAAAATCCAGTGACATTGACAATGAAGAAATAACAGTTTGTGACATGATCCTTCTGCTCCTTCCATATCATGTGAATTGCAAAAGGAATTGCGTTTTTCTCACGAAAAGTAGACTTGATACAAGAAAACGGATTGCATTTTCGAAATCGACGTCCAAAGCTACATCTAGTACACCACAAGCCATGTGTGATGAGAATTAGTTGTTGACCAGTGAAATATCTGTACTGTTAACAATGCAAGACTTGGATACATACTCGTATATGTTTAAGAAAATGTTTGGAATCGAGTGGTGCTACAGAGGTAAAAGGAATCAGCATTTATTGTACGTATGGCAGGTGAGGAGCTGAGAGGAGTTGGAGAAATGTCGACTACCCCTGCTCTACCTCTTATTTGAAATATACATGCAATGAAATTCTATGATGGATGTACCTCAAATCTTTTAACAGCTAGAAACTCATGGTGGCTTTATTAGTGATTATTGTTATGATGTAGTGTATTCAAACATACTAGATTTAAAATTCAAAAATACAGGGTAAGATATAGCTAAAGAGCATAATGATATATATGTTTGTGGATCATGTGTGCTTGGCCATATCTAAGTAATTCTAGCGAAAACACACCTTGCCAACCTCAAGCTGAACGACGTCCCTTTTCCCATATCCGATATCTATTATTCATTTCAAGTTATGATGTTACCATAAGCAAAGCAAAACTAACATATCACATATCCTGGGTTAATACATCTGGCCCAACACACAAACTCTACCCATCACTACTTATTCTTTAACATCATTTTTTTTCTCACCAGTTTAATATCCACCATGAAAGAGAATACTTAACGTCTTGTACATCACTCTCCTTCCACTCTATATCAGGACTTAGCTGATAAACTTCGCAAAAGGAGGCAGCATATTGCCGACTATGCTCCTGCTTGTGGTGCCTCAAATCATCTGGTTTTCATGTCATACTTCACCTGGTTGTGGTTGCCGCACTTCACCTACTTGTGGTGCCTCATATCATCTGCTTGTTATGCTTCACATCACCTACCACTGGTGCCCCATTTAAGCTGCTTCTGAAGCCTCACATGACCTGCTTGTGATACTTAACATCACCTGCTTGTTGTGCCTAATTCACCTCCTTATGGATCTCACGTCAACTGGTTGAGGTGCCATGCATCACCTGGTTGTTGTGCCTCATATCGCATACTTCTTTTGCTTCAATCGCCTGCTTATAGTTTCTCACGTCAACTGTTTGAGGTGCCTTACCTCAACTGCTTCTAGTACCACGTATCACCTGTTTGTAGCGCCTCACATCACCTGCTTGTGATGCCTCACAATGCCTGCTTATGTTGTCTCACATTACCTGCTTGTGATGCCTTACATTATCTTCTTATAGTGTCTCATGTCGCCTGGTTATGACGCTTTGCATCACTTTTTTGTGGTACCTCAAATCATCTGGTTTTAATTCCTCACATCATCTAGTTGTGGTGCCTCACGTCACCAGGTTGTGGTGCCTAATATATTCTGTTTATGATGCTTGACATCGCCTGCATATGGTGCATTAATTCATCTGCTTGAGGTGCCTCACATCAGCTGTTTGTGGTGTCTCACATAGCCTGCTTGTATTGCCTCTTATCACCTGCCTGTGGTACCCCATATTACCTGCGTATGGTGCCTCGTTACCTGCTTGTGATTCTTAACACCATCTTCTTGTGATGCCTCTGTCACCTGCTTATGGTGTCTAACATCAACTGGTAGAGGTACCTCACATCTCCAGCTTAGGGTGTCTCACATCACCTGCTTGTGGTACCTCACATTATTTGCTTGTGGTGCCTAATGTCGCCTTCTAGTGATACCTCAGTCACCTGCTAACAGCGCCTCATGTCACCTGCTTATGGTTCCTCACATCCCATGCTTGTGTTACCTCACATCCTCTGATGTTAATGCCTCATATCACCTGGTTGTGGTGTAAAACATATTATGTTTGTGGTGCTTTACATCATCTCTTTGTGGTACCTCACATCACCTGCTTACGGTGCCTCACATCACCTACTTGTAGTGCCTCATATCATCTGCTTATGGTGTCTCACATTACCTACTTATTATTCTGCACCTAACCTACTTGTGCTGTTTCACAGTACGTGCTAGTGGTGCCATACATCTCCTGTTTGAGGTGCTACACATCATCTGCCTGTGCGCTTTACTTTACCTGCTTCTGGTGTTTCACATCAAATGCTTGTGGTGCCGCATATTACCTGCTTCAGTACTTCATGTTACCTGCTTTTGGTGCCTTAAATCATCCCCTGTGGAGATTCACATTACCGATTTGAGGTACTTCATATTACTTGCTTGTGGTCCTTCACATCACCTACTTTTTTTTTCATATCACCTACTTTAGGTGCTTCACATCATCAGCTCGTGGTGCCTCCCATCACCTGCTTGCGGTGTCTCCCATCACTTATTTGTGGTTCCTCAAGTTATATAACACAGGAGACATGTTTTTGTTAAAAAGTTTCATATGTAAGACGTCAAACCTGAGTTGCGTCTGCCTCACGAGGGATGACTATCTCGCCGGCTCCGTCTGTAGTTCCTGTACCAAGAATAGGAATACAAAAAGGAAAATTGAAATATGCAGGGACATGGTGTGCCTCTAATGATATCATGTGTTTATAAATAAATCAGTTCCATGAAAGATTCAGAAAACGAAAAACCTATTAGGAGTGGTGTGGGTGAAATTCAACAAGATTAGGTTGTGTTGGGATTCAGCAGAACGAGCAGATGATGGAACAACCATGGTAGTGAGGGAGAGCCGGCCGTAACGAATTTATTCTCTGTCAGGGTGACGACATCAGGAAAAGAAGCTTTTACTCTTAGGGGAGAATTGGAGTTACAAAAGCTATTCAGTGAAAAGTTTGGGGAGTCTGAAAATTAATCATATTTTAGCTCATAGCTGACCATGAGACGTAGCTACAAGATATGGTTGCAGTTTATGATGGACTGACTAAAACAGACCTAGAATCACTCATCGTTTCTCCAACATAATCCTTTGGAGAAAATATGTTTAGAAGTATTAATTACTCTACATATTGTGGAGTTCTAAGTCATGTTGTATGTAAAAAGCTTAGTTCCTGGCTGCAAATTTTTCTAGTGCATTATACACGGATTATAACATACATCACAAGATATGTGCATTCATGAAATTAACAAAAATGAACCATAAATTCACACAGCAGAGAAGTATAAATGATGCAGAGTAATACCACCTGCGTCACACTGAGACAATAGTGGAGCCTCAGCTGAGTAAGGTGGCCTCCAAGAGAGAAGAGACAGTGTTACCAAAAAACCTGAGCAAGAGAGAATAAACCAGTTTCAAAATAACGGAGAGGCCAACAGCCGCTGTTGGTAACAAAAGTGACAAAACTCATCGTCAGTTGGAAAGACATTATAATCGTTCTAATAACAATGAAGTGAAAATAACAGTAGCAAAGTAACAGATTGAAACAGTAACAGTTGTGAAATTAAATCTGCGACAAAATGTAGCAGAAAATTGGCAGTAACAATGATTTCACAACAGAAGGAATGGAGTGCAGCTAAAGGAACGTAAAGTATAAGATGCAACAAGAAACTAGATCTGTCATGACAGCACCAACAGCGGCATATTAACAAAGCAGCAACAACAAAAAATCAACAGATTAGGAACAACAAGACAAAATACACGAAAACAGAGTAAGAGAGCCAAAGTTACAGCAAGATAAGAGAGTGGATGTAGGGACAAAGTGAAGGAGCAGCAACAATAACACAGTAGCAGTATACCAACTGAAACATAATGACAGAGAACCAAATAAGAAAAAAAAATTGTATATACCACAACTACAGTAGCACTATGGTAAACACCAGAGCCACAGTAACACAATGGTAGAAACCACAGCCACATTAACAATATGGTAGACACCACAGCCACTGCAACACTATGGTGGACACCACAGCCACAGTAACATTTTGTTAGAGACCACATTTACAGTAACAGTGCGATAGAGACCACAGCCACAGCAGCACTGTGGTAGAGAACACAGCCACAGCAACACTTACAGACCTTACTCACAGTAAATCGCGGTAAACACCACAGCCACGGTAAAAATGGGGTAGACACTACAACCACAGTAACTCTGAGGTAGAGAACACAACCATTGTAACACTATGGTTGATAACACAGCCACAGTAACACCGTGGAAGACACCATAACCACAGTAACACTGCGGCAGACACCACAGCCACACTGACGCTATGACAGATTCAACAGCCAAAGTAACACTACAGATGATATCAGCCTCAGGAATACTGTGGTAGACACTACAGCCACAGTAACACTGTGGTAAAAGACCAAAGCTACAGTAACAATGTGGTAGAGACCACGGCTACAGCAACACTGTGGTAGAGACCAGAGAGATAGAAATGCTATGGCAGACACCACAGCCACAGTACACAGCAAGACGGTCAACCTGTAACTTTAACTGACCACAGACAAACTAGCTCGCGAAAGGGTGAAGTACACCTTTAAGCCCCATGATGTATTTCACCTCAAGACTGAAGACGAGGAAGCAGCAGCCGAATCATTTCCTTCGCTGTCTAAATGATTGTCTTGGGTTACGTAGACAAAATTTTTCTTTCGTATTTGTTCGTTTTCCGCTTTAGCCAGGTAGGGCCATGTGCAGACGAAGAATTTCCTCATTCGCTCATATCCAACCTCCAGCTGTCATGTATAACGCACCAAAACCAGAACCCCTTTCCATGGCCAAACCCCATAGACATTTGTGTACGTTGTCCCCATTCAACCCATTGGCAGTATATCACCCCATGCATACCAAAGTGCTCCAGTTCACTCTACTCAGTGCCTACCTTCCATCTTCCTCAATGTTCCAGCCTTGACACAGAAAAGCCTCTTTCACTCCGTCCTTCATCTCCATCTTGGTCTTCCCATCCTCCGTGCCGCCTTCATGTCTGACTTGTACAGTAGGTCTTCTTAGCATCTCGTCATTCAGCCTATCAATATGACCAATCCATTTCAGTATACCTTGGCCCGCTGTCTTAGTCATACTCCGATTAATATCACACATCTCTTTTACCCAAAATACCTTACACGATCAACCTTCCCTAAACTACATAATTTCTTCGGGTATTTCATTTTCAACATGTCCAACTTCTTCCCTTCTTTCGTGTTCTAGACCCATAACTGCACCCATAAAACACCTTCCGGACTAATGTATCTTTAAACATAACCATACCTTGACTAACAGAAAATTACCTCAACTTCCATATAATCCTCAATATCCATCGGCAGATATCTAAAGCACTTTACTTCTCCTAGGCTTTCCCCATTTAAACAGACACACCAAAGAACCCGTCTCAGCTATCTAAAACTCATTACCTTTTTTTCTTTATGTTAGCTAAGACGACATGAGTTACAGAATGCCCTAATAATGGGGAGAAAGAATACTTCCCACGTATTCCCTGCGAGTCGTAAAAGGCGACTAAAAGGGGAGGGAGCTGGGGGCTGGAAATCCTCCCCTCCAGTTTTACTTTTCCAAAAGAAGGAACAGAGAAGGGGGCCAAGTGAGGATTTTCCCTCCAAGGCTCAGTCCTCTGTTCTTAACGCTACCTCGCTAACGCGGGAAAAGGCGAATATGTATGAAAAAAAAAATGTATGAGGTCATGGAACCTTTGAGCCTGCATATCACTATTAATCACTGATGAGCACAATTTCACCATATATAGCAGGCCGAATTTGTTGTTTTGGTTTTCACTTTAGTCGATGGCCAAATTTAAGCTTATTTATGAAGAAACCCGTATGTAAATATTAAAAAAGTACACATAATAGGAAAACAATGTTCAAGCGGTTTTGTAATTTTTCGGCATAGAAAATCGATACGATATATCGAAAAAGAAATGAGAAATATACCTACTTTGATTACACTGGAGATTTAAGGTAGATTTTCGAGAAAAATTTGTATACAAAGAAAAAGCACAGAACACTTGCTAGCAGAAGTCTGTTAACTCTCGTGGCCCGCATAGGACCACAACATAAACTAAATGTACCAAAAAAGTTACTTTACGAAGTTTAGGGTGTTATGATGGCATTGCTATTAACGAGGATACGTTTGTAGTAAACCTATGCTGATGTGAATTTTGAACGAATATCTACCGTGGAAGCAGCTGGTGTTCACTTACAAATTTGGCCCTGCCATTCTTTACAAAGTAATGATTTACATAGTAGGTGGAACGACACATGGTCGAGATGATTTTTTTTTTTCAGAAAGAAAAGTACACTGTATAACATTGCAGTCGAAAGAATTCTAAGTGCAAAACGAACCAAAATGTTTCTGCATGGCTGTCATCTTTAAAGCCGGCAAGAATGGTTATCAAAGAAGTATTAAAGTTAGTACAAGGTTATTGAATCCATTTCGGTTCTTTGTATGGTTTCAGTTCAGTTTCAATTCTGTATTGTTGATAAAGGAATCGGGATCCTTGTACTGGATCAGGTACCACTGTACAGTAATACCAGAAGCATCTGGCAAGTGTCGCGAGTACACATGAATGGTTAAATAATGAATCCAAAAAACAATATTGCAACATATAAGCGTTAGAGAATAATATTTCTTCAACCTTTCACGGTTATATGATTATACCACATTCAATTCCATATTAAACTGCTTTGTTTACTGATGAGAATTTTAACTTCATTTACTTTTTCATTATTGATTCATTAAAGAAAGATGCTACTGGCTTCATATATATATATACTGAATATATGCGAAATTTTAGCGTAGTTGTATTTACACAACTAAGGCTGTACAGAATGAGACAGATTGCGGATGGGTAAATAGTTAATGTTTTCTTCTAAAGCTATGAAGGCTAATTGTGCACACGATGGTCATCCGGTATGCGGTAACGGGTCTTTACAGAGACAAAAATGGGCACCTAAAACCATTAGGTACGACAGAATTGGTTCAGTGTATCAGCTTGTTATTTCATCTTGTTTAAATCATGCGAAATGTGGATGGTCTCAGTTTCACATTATGATTAACAATAAAGTGTTGTACCATCTCTTGTATGGTTTTAAAATGATTTTATTCCCAGTCTCTTCCGAAGAATGCTTAAAAGTTACAAAGCAAAAGTAATATGACCATTGTGGGTGGGTGGCTGGCGTGGGTGGGTGGCTGGCTTGTTGAGTATTAGAATTTTGGGCAACTTCTAGGTTAGATTTACCTCTAAATGCCCCATTTTTCTCAAACTAAAGCTGTTCAGATCTATTCCTTCTGTTGGTAAATCTCCTTTATTTCTTATTACCCATGTCTTTTTATTCCCATGTTTTCTCAGACTCCAATTTTGTTTAATCACACATCCTTTTGCTTTCCATGATCTACTGACATCCCTGTGATAACAATCTCCCCTTCTTTTTGTCCACTCTTATCTACTGTCTTTTCTATATTCAAATAGGTTTAGAATGTTCCATCCTTATCAAAAGAAGACCTTAAATGGCAGTTCTTTACCTATCCCTACCATTCTTTGGGGGATATAGGCAATTCTTTACCTATCCCTACCATTCTTTAGGGGATGCAGGATCTTACATCTCTCTCTGCATTAACAGGAACCAGTTCTTGTCAAAGTGTCTGCATATTGTTGGGTGTTTAGTTTCATAGTCTGCTTTCCCTACATCCTTTTGGACGGTAACGTCCATGATAGAATATTTCATTGCACAGTAGTGCATGTTCATACCTACATTCATTATAAATTTACCTCTGAGGTAGTATGTGCATATTTTTTTTTTATTACTGATTCTGTTTTGCTAGTGCTCTCACCGTTAACTCTACACACTGTCAGTTTTATCCCTTTTGTTCAATCTACTACTTTCACCCAGTATGTCTTTCAGGCTCTCTTTGACCACTTATGATAATTCCACCACTCTCCCATTATAAATTTTGTTATTATTTTCAGGTCTGTCTTCAGTTATAGCTGTCTGTGAGTAATCATCATTTTGACTGATTTGCTCTTCAGAAAGTTCACTAGATACATTGTTTTTTGAATCTTTAGTTCATCACTCTACCTCATCATGAGTCATGAACAGTGATTATTTATTTGCTCACCTCACAGAGGAAGAATAAGGCTGATTTTGTTACATTTATCAATTTTAAGGTGATCATGCATTCCTATGCCACATCTTAACTTAAATTTGTGTTGTGTGAACTGTTGTCTGTCTTATACAGATGGCAACAATATTTACATTTGGATACAAAACATTTTTTTTTCTTGATTAACGGTGGACGCACTTTCTTTTCCTGTAACTTTCTGGGAAAGTAAGCTTTCTTACCTATAAAGAAGATGGCTTTTTTTTTTCTAGCCACATAACTCTTCCGTACCTGTTTATATCAAATATCTTGTATTTTTTGTATTCAAGATAATAAACCTTATCATAACATATTAATCTTCTCACCTTGTTATGTTTCTGCAGTGCTTGTGAACAGACAAGTGCTATATGCATTTAACCCCTTTGTAATATTCTTCAGGTAGCTAATGAGCATGGAGGAACGTGAGCAAATATGAAATGCACCCATAACTTATACCTGCTAATGCAGCCATATATGGATGTGAAGACTTTGTTAGCAGAGGTAATGTAACTATTTTCTGTGGTTATTTAAGTCTTGTACCTGCATTAACCATGTCAGCAGTGTAATGTACTGTGTGCATTTATCAGCTTATATCTGTTGGTACTACTTTCATACTAAAAGCATGGTGTTACTTGTACATTTATTCCCTTATATCCATTGGTTATGCTATCTTATTAAAAGCATGGTATTACTGGATGCTTCCTTCAAGTTATTACATTGCAAGGAAGAAGTCGTTACTTAAACACAGTCTTCTCACCATTGCCACTTTCTTTGATTCCAAATATGAAACTTGCTCAACTAGAAGTCATTGCAGTATTATGCATTACCTCCAGTTTGTCACTTTCTCAGTAAGTTCGTAAAGACATGCTTGTAACAATTACAATTGTTTCCATATGAAGCTTTGAGTATAGTTTTGTGTTCAGTGATTTCAATTCATCAGGCATTACAAATAGACTATATATGCTTTTCTAATCCCAGTTGAAACTAACCTCCAAATGAATGGAAATACATACATTTCAGTTATGGTACAATTTTTGCCTTGGGAGATTTAGAGGAATTCAGTACCCAATATTCTCTTTATTTAGATGGGACTGTTGCACATGAATAAAGGAGTGTAGTCCACTCTTATGTATTCAGTGAAATGTATATTGTGAAAACATTTGTTAAAATGAATTTTTATATTTGCTGAAATAAGGAAGAAATCATGCTTGATTATTTTGCCACATTAAGACTAGTGGGGTAAAAATTTTCACTTAATATTAATAATCAATGTTTTCACACTTGGTTGGCATTATTAGGGTGTCCTTAAATGACTACACATAAAAAAACTATGGTATTAGTATATTTATGATAACAGATATCACTTCCTGGACTTTTTATTGCAGCTGATTAGGAAATCCCACTTTACCATAGTTTGGGTTGTGTTACTTCATCAGTTATCTAAGCTTAGTGGTTGCATAGTACTTCTTACTTCTTACTCTAGATATGGGGTGTGTAGAACACAAAACTGAGAAGTAGCAGCCAATATGGCTAATAAAATTGTTAACCTTTGCAGTGTAATGATAAGTATTGCTGACTATGACACTTTACAAGTCACCTGGGATCAAGTGCATAGGTTCAAATCTTGGTTATGGCACTTAGTCAACAATTATCCCAGCAGTTCATCTTTCCCAAGAGGTTGATTTACTGATTTGATACCTGGCTTATATGTTAGGGTATACATATATATATACAGAGCATTATTGAGATGGTCTTGGTTTGGACATTCAGTTGCCCTGCTGTTTCAGCTTATGCAGGAAACAGCAATCAGGTATGAAAAAATTGAAATATACCTATAGAATATTGTACATCTTCTTAGAGAGGTATATACACTGTTGTGTACTCATGTTTCATTCCAGCCGTATCTCAACATTGGTGATGAGGCTGAGATGCATATGTTGCATATGGAATCCATCTTCATGATATTGGGTATACATGGTTACTTGTTGATCTGTTGGAAATAACTTTGGCAACAGCATTGGAATTAACCAGGATAAGAGGGCAGTGATAGTGTTCCCCTTTGTATCCTTAGGATGAGGAGTCCACAGCTTTCCAGGCAAAACAGTTATTAAAGGTACAGCACCACATGAACAAGTGAGGAGGTGAAGGGCTGAGTATGTCTGTGCACTGAGCCTCCCACCCCTTATGTGCTATTAGTAACTGTTGTTGGTCTTGCTTCACCCATTAAATCCTCCAGTGACCTCACATTTAGTTACCTCAGGATGACCAAAACTATTTCTCAGTGTTTTGACTAGTTTACTGGTCTTTGCTTTAATGAGGAGTTAGGTGATGGGTGGCACTATTGGAATTTAGCCTCAGTAACTGTGTGTTTGTTTGATTGGTACACTAACAAAAACATAACATTACCTTTGAAGCAGCATATCATTTCAGGGCACATCTCCATAGGAACTGTTATTCATAATCAACTTTTTACAGTTAACTTAAGTTATAGCACTATGCTTACATACGTTCTGAGCAGGAAACTACACTTAGTCCTTCCCCTCTTGTTTATAAACATAGGCAAATTGTGAACTGACATAGATAATTTATAGATCTACGAATTTCACCATACAATTAGCTCATATCATACAAATATATAACAAACTACAGATCTTTTATCCCATCAATTTGGCTTTTGAAAGGCAGTATAAAAGTGGCTTTACAATTATGATTGTGATACAAATTCAAATGAATTATACACTGGCCTTACAGTGAATGTAGTCGTAGTGCAGTTGTAGAGCCTTAGAATCATAGAATTATATTAAAACCAAAAAACCTTACATTACATAGTATTGACACTTTTAGAGATTCATGGAGCAGAGCATGTAGCACATTTCCGGGTTAGAAGGCATTATTCTAGCTTCAAGATTGACTGTTATGAAGACCTCTGTCTTCACTTAATTTACCTTCCAAGAAACAAATATTATCAATAGGCCTGACAGCAGTACTTGAGATACTCGTTACTTCTGACTGCACTGTGCCATCTCTTGCAAGAAATGATTAATGGTCGCACCTTAGTGTCCAGTTCTTTCTGGATGTGTTCTCATCTACAGTAAGGACCATGTTATCTACTTGAATGTTTCTTTTGAGTTCCAACCATTTCTGTTGCAACTGTAAGAGCAGAGGGTACTCCCTAATCTGCCATTTCCAAAAGTGTTTCAAGATACTGGTTATGCCTCCAGTACCTCCCATACATACTCTTTCTAGAAAACCATCATTGGTACCAAGATACCATGCTGTTACAAAAGCAAATGATCAGGAGTGACTGCCTCTAGATGATTCAGATTCAGTGATACAAGGGTCAATGGCCTGCAGTTCACAATACCCTTGGCTTCAAAAATCTGATTCTACAAAACAGCAATGAGAACATTTTGCACTGTCCTTTACTGTTTTCCTTAGACTATTCCCATGTGTGAAGAAAGTGATGGGATAAATTCCTGTCATTCCACATTAAAAGATGTTTTTGAGTTTTATGACTATCAGTCCACTTCAGAACAGCATTTTGCATTCCTTTCCCCCTTCAGCAAAATTAGTGCCATTGTCAGAAAGAACAGTTTCAGGGTCCCCACCCTAGAAGCAAATTCTAAGAAGGCGCTTATGAAAGAATTTACACCTAAGGAGTACAGCTTCTCAGTAAGGATAGCTCATATTTCTGTCAATTGTCATTTGACAGCTATACCATGCACATTGGTTATATTTAGCCCCTTCAAGTGATCCCACCTTTGTGCATCAGTTGGGCCTGCTATACTGTCCTTCATGCCTGGGAAGTTTTCAGCTGCAAGACCTTTGGAAGCAGAATGATATGGCCCATTGCTCTTTCTGGCATTAAAGCTAGCCACGTCAGAAACCTATGTGACTCATGTTTAGAGTTCATAGTATCCAAGGACAAGGTAGCTATGGGGCCCTCCAAACCAAGCTCATCTGCAAAGGCTTTAGAACAGAAAGTTTTGTTACTTCAACATGCTTGTACCCTTTCTTCTAACGTTGACTGCAACAGGAAGAGCTGTTTGTGCAGACTCACCTGCAGAGGGCCCATATACAAAGCTTTGAGCTCTGCTTGTTCCTCACCTAAAGAAAAAGGGCAAATGTCGCCTGAGGCTAGACTGTTGACCAACAGACTGAAATGCTTGGTGCAGCCATTTTGGAAGTTTCATCTTGCACACTTAGACATTGCAGTAAGCATGTTTCCAACAGTTAATGTAACTGATAATTAGTCATCAAGACATTTGAAGCAGAGTGATGAGTTATAGACAACATTCAGGCTTTCCTTTGCTGGCAATTTCTGAAATTATCATGAGTCAAACTATGTCTATCTTCTCAGAAACGGCAACCTGGTTGGGGCTTAGGCATCTCTGATGAAGGTATCCCTTTAGAAGCTGGCTTGTTTGGTACTGGTTTTATGGAACCACTAATTTTACTAGTGGTGTGCACAACTTGCACATTAAAGCTCACTCTCATCTTCCTTGAATGTCAACTGCCTTTTGTTGCCATGTTCACCCACTTTTCTTGCTGTTGCTTGGGTAACATACCAACTCTGCAGGTGAATTTTTTGTAATTCAGTTTTTGTATGTGTACCTTCAGAAAATCTTTTTTTGTGTAAATGATCCCAGAGAAGTCCTTATTGGGATGTGGTAGATTTGTTATTCATTTTAGGAAGAATCTGCATGGCTTGGAATGTTTCAGTATAGTTCTGCATATCATCTGCAAAGCCATGAAGACTTTCCTGATCTGAGTATTGAAGATTAAAATCTCTTATAATATTATCAATACATATTTTCATTATTACATAACTGGAGTCAACTCTTTTCTTAAGCAGTTCCCGCATGGTAGGATAGACTATTTTCAGGCTTATTGCTGCATAGTTACTCAATGACTTTGCAAGTTTTCTCAGTGCAGTATTTCAACAGCCTGTTGAATTTAGGTGATAGGCCCACATAGGTGTATTTCCCACACATTGGTAGAATATTTGCATGAATGCCCAATGTAGTTAACTGGGTCATGTTGAGATTTAACCATCCCAGCCTTTGGGAGTTCAAGTGTGTCATGTAAGTGCTTTTGCTGATTATGGAGTGCCAGCCAGATGTTTTTAAGAAAAGAAACTATTTTAGAAGCCCCTTGCCCATTAGCACTTTGAGTTGAGTTATGTTTAGCTAGCATATATAATTCATCCTGTGCCCATATTTCCTACTGATCCTCTTATATCTCAAAAGGGTATGTTACATCACCTCCAGGATCACTTTGTTGCCTTGTATTTGGCTTAATGATTTCTGAGTCATGGACATGACTTTGAACATTCCTGACATCCTAAGCCAGAGTATTTGGCTTCAGTCCCCTACACCCAGAGACCTAGGCAAGGTAGTTGCAGATTGTTCTGCAGCCTCTGCCATATAGTCTTGATCTACAGACAGGCTGGATGGCACCACTCAGTGGATCATGTAGAAACTCATTATTTGTGATAGGATTATGAAAAAATTCACTGTGGACATACATACTTTGACACTTTCAGTAACCTGAGACAAGGGAGCCATAACTCAGTGTAGTGAATTCCCCTTGGTGGCAGCTGTAACTTGTGGATCTCTTCCAAGTCCATCTCCCACTTCTTGTGGTACTGTTATAATTCCTCTTGTAACTCATCAAGACATTTTAGTCATTTTGTCTCCAAAATCTCAATTTCAGCTATCAAGCCTTCAACATTCATAACACCACACACAATACCATTGCAAGAAACTTTGTACGTACCTGGCACTATTATCCTCTTATGCTACAAATGTTACACCACTCTGGGCACCTGCACTTGCTTTTGCATTGGAGGCATTAGTCATGACCCTAGCACCCTGTGGTTCAATACATGACACTACAAATTGGTATCACTACCACCCTGATTCACAATACCCTAAGGTCTTACATCATCGTGCTTAACACCACTAGTTAGCTGGTGTTCCAGTTTTCTGTAATGTTTATCCTATGTTTTCTGTGAATGCCTGTCGAGATCCTTGAGCCCTCCACTATCCACAGTTACCTTAAAAGCTTGGCTTATGGATTTCTTATGCTCTATATATATTTCTTATACAGAATGTAAAGCCTGCCAACCTCATTACTTACTTTTGAGTAAACAAGTATCCTTTGAAGCAACAGTCCTTCTCATATGGTTACTTCTATTCTTGTTAGCACCCACTACACTACATTGCTTCAAGCCAACAAAGTCTTCTTTTATCTTTTGCGAGATTTAGCCTCATGTTGAACGAAGCCCTTAAATTCGTTCTTGAGCCTGTACTTGCATTTCTCAATGTGGAAGATATCTCATCCTTATCTCAAAACATGTTGGCAATTGCTGTTTACTAATACAGTGTATTGGCAATAATCCGTCACTGCTAGACCACCAATACACACAGAAACTGTAACAAGCAAGCATTCTTCGTCTTCATCATATTGGAAGGCTATACAAACCTTATCTAATCAGCCTTTAATGTGGCAGTTCTGCATATTGATGTTATTTACTGGTGATTTTCTAGCGGTGGATCATCAGATTCTATATAGCTGTTTGAATTCAAGGAGAAATTCACTGGGTAGATCTGACATTTACTTTTTTAGAGGTAGGTCATATTTTGTTCCATTTAGTATTACAGTACTTGAATAAAAGTTTTTATATTGTCTATAATTTGTGTTTCAGTATTTTTCTTGGGTGTCATGGACACAGGAGCAGCAGATGTCCTATGAATTTTGGCTGGTTGTAGCATCATGGGCAATATGGAGAATCTGCACTTCCTTCTGTTTAGGCATTCACGAAGTGCAGAGTGTCCAATTCTCAAAATTGTTACAACAACATGTATACTGCAATCTTGGGAAAAAGTCTAGGGTTCTTGATGTGAGTTTTCCTGAAGTTGTGTAGGTATGAGGTTCTTGAGGTTTGCTACTGTATCTGAATTCCATTTTTCTTTCATAATTTGTCTGACTGGACTTCAATCAATATGATTAAGGGGAGAAAAGCTCATTGCATTAATGGTTATGAGCCAGTTTTGTAGCAGCATCGACTAATGGATTTTCTTTGATTTTGATATTAGCTGGGGGCCTAATGAAACTGGAAATCAGTTTCCTTGAATATTACTTGTATTCAGTAATGGATTAGATGACCGATACGTGTATGTGATTTGGGTGAGGTGTGTGTTATCAATGTTAGTGCTGACTTTGAGTCTGATAAGATGACTGTTGGTTGGAATGAAACATTTTGGGGTATTAACAGTAAAGTTCTCTCTCTCTCTCTCTCTCTCTCTTTCTCTCTCTCTCTCTCTCTCTCTCTCTCTCTCTCTCTCTCTCTCTCTCTCTCCATCTATTATTATTATTATTAGATTTAGGGTTGATTTCTCTTAAGAGCTGTTTAGTGTTATCATAATGTGTTGCTTTGGCATTTCTTGTTTTTGAATTAACTCTGCTTTTTGGTATTTTGGGCAAGTGATAGAGGATAATTTGTGTTGACTTTTAATGTGAAACAATGTACTTTTTTTTTTTTTAAGGTAATTTTCCTGTGAAAGCCAATGCAATTTGCATATTTAATATAGAGGGTATATTTGTTCATAACTGATAAGGAAGCATTTCGAACATCTTACAACAGTGTCATATTTTAAGTATTGTAGAGGCTAATCTATCCAGTTTCCCAGTCACCCATAGTGTATCAAGTAATTTTGTGTGATTATTCTGAATCACTTTAACATTTTCTGCCTTCTCTTGGGACAATTTGTTTTAGTAAAAATTTTTTTTATCATAGTTTGTTGAAACAGCTGTATGTGATTCATCTTTATATCCTATGATTTTCTGTATCCTTCATGTTCGTTAGAAAGGATTAAGTTTTGAATCTTGCTGACTGCCTTTTATAAAAGCACGATAAGATGGTTCTTGGGCCATAACAGAGAGCATCAAAGTGAGTGAGTCGTTCTTCGCTTCACGTCCCACACGTCACCACCTTTTGTATGATTTGTCTGCCTTCATTATTGTGCCTCTGTCTTTCCTCAAGTATAGGAAAATACCTCTGTATGAAGCTGACTGGAGTATTTTTTCTTGGTAAATGATAAAAGGTTCATTATTATTACTTATTACATAATTACTTACCAATCGTGATAAATATTTTATGCATTAAGTCCTTATGGAAAGTTACAAAGTGCAGTGGGGAGTTCTTCTAAGGAGAATAAGCTGCATGTGCGAGTAGGAAGGAAGGAGGATGAGTGGTTATGTGTAGAAGATGGGTTTGAGTGAAGGATATATGATTTCACCTTGACTGTTAAATCTGTTAATGGACAGGGATGTGAGTTAGGAGAATTCAGATGTCTGTGAAAGAGGGACAAGTCTACAGTATAGTGGGTGAGCATGTGCTATAGGAGGTGAAGTAGTTCCTGTTTGCAGGTGATGCAACTCTGGCGGCAGACTCTGGAGAGAAACTTTAGAAACTGGTGAAAGATTTTGCGAGAGCGTACGTGAGGAGAAAGTCGAAAGTGAACAGGAACAAGAACAAGGGAATGAGTTGCAGCAGGGGAATGGGGCAGGATGATTTGAATGAGAAGGGAACGGAGTGCTTTAGTTATGTGGGAGTGAACATGGTAGTGGATTGAACCGTGGAGGTTAAAGTGAGTGACTGGATGGGATGGGGGGCTCAGAGTGAGGGTGCAAAAAGGAGTATGTGAAAGAAAACTTTTGTCTGTTAAAGTAAAGAAGATCTGTTTGAAGGAATAGTAATGCCACAGGTGTTGCATGGATGAGACCCTTGGACCATGAATGCAAAATTAAGGAAGAGCATGGATATGTTGGAAGTAAAATGCCTGAGGACAGTATATGGTATAAAGCAAGTTGATTGTGAAAATTATGATTGTTAGAGGTTTGTGGTTTTAAGCACAGTTTGAATGAATGAGTTGACCAGGCCGTACTGAAAGGCTTAGGTCATAAGGGAGACTGAATTAAGGAAGAATGACCAAAAAGATTAACGCGCCAGAAGTGGAAATAGGAAGTAGAAGGGTGGAGTGAAGGAGGGTTTTGGGTTTAGGGGCCTGAACAATCATGAGAGTGAGAAGCTTGCATAGAATGAATTGGATCGACATGGTGTACAAGGGAAACGTCGTATCACTGAGGAACTAGGGCATGTAAAGCAATCTAAGTAAACCATGGCATAGTCTGCATGGCTTGGCTGCAACAGGAAGACTTATGGTTATACTTGACAGCTAGAGAGTAAGAGAGAGAATGGATATTTGTGTTTGAGGCTATTGTTCGATTCATCCAACGACGCTACTTTGTTCAGGTTGGAGAACTAGTAGTGCATAAACAATGGATTGTTGAAGATGTTTGATAATATTATATACATTAATGTGATATGAAATGACCTACTTTTACATGTGATACGAGAGATGAAACATGTTTGAAGAGTTGTTAACTTCGTGATGAGAAAGTACGAAGAGGATAGTTTCATATACACTGACGATGTCATACATCCTTTTAAGAAAGAACAGTAAAAAATGAAGAGTCTATCCTGAGATGGAACTTTCTGTTGAACTCGTTGGCATCGTAGTAACCTAGACTTATCTCGTAGGGCGGCTTGCTCCTCAGACCCAAGTTAGCGCCATATGAAGCGTTGTGAAGGTCCACATTGACTGACACACTCGGGGCAAACACGGTAATGGGGACTGTAATCTTGGCATTAACCATCTCAAATTTTTCAGTCGGAGTTTCGACTCTTATATCGGCCATGATTCTGTCTTGGCTATTACTCAGGTGGATCTCAACAAGGAACTTGACTGGTCCATCAAGACGGAGCAAAATATTGGTAATGTCATCCATTACGTAACGAGCTACAAAGTTTATCACGTTGTATCCCTTGTAGGGTGTTGTAACCTTTAGGCTGGCGTTTACATTATAAGGAGATAAGACCTCTACACTAAGGACGCCACCAGTGGTGCTCTCGCCGTAATTAAGAGCCATCTTGAGCTTCATGTTTACTCCCATGTTACCAGTAAGTCGCGCCTGTCCGCTGACCTGACCACTCGGAATGAAAGGAGACTTTGCTAAAGCCATTACACTCCTCTCTGTTGTGTTGTAGGTTATATCGAAGGTGTTGACATTATCAGCGTGTGTTGCAGTGATGTGCATTTCAATGATTTCTGCAAACTTCAGAGAAGCTGCTACAGCAAGTCTGTTGATATCCTTGTAGGGCGTTTCGATGTTAAGGGAGAGCTCTCCACCAGCTTCCATCATGACAATGTTGCCATCAACAACATGCCTAATTTCTCCAACCAGTAGCTCAGCCATAAGCACCATATTCGCTCTCTCACCACTTAGCATTATATTGGCAGTGTAATCATCCATAAGAAAGGGAGACGCCAATTCAAGTGTAACCAACCAGTCGGCTGGCAGAGCGTAAGTCAAACGCCAAGTTGCACGAGCCTTGTGGATCCCTTCTGGAGTCTCAACGGTAAGCGCTGCAACAGCTGCTGCCAGTTCCATAGTAGCATTTATTTTGGGGAGGATGGGGGTGTCGACCTTTATGGTTCCAATGATGCCAGCCGTTGTATCCAGCTCGAGGAACACAGAGTAAGTGTCCGAAGTGGC
>JAUUDW010219243.1:0-12500 GCA_032361385.1 Panulirus guttatus | reverse complement strand
CGAACGTATGAAAAAACAAATCTACGGATATTTCACGCTAGATTCCAATAAAGAGAAACTCCTCAGAATCACCGGATGAATAGAAGGAACACATTCGGCTCCACCGGTAAGGCTCGAACCGGCAACTCGATGGCGGAAGACGGGAACACGAACCGGTGAGCCAACAAGTGCTTATGCTACGTTCGTACTCTTTCGTGGTGTACTGAACACCAGTTCGTGTTCTGCTGCGGGAGGGATGAACCAGTCCTGACGTGGTGGGGGAAGGAGTGATCAGAAGCACCTTGCGTACCTCGCTGTACCACTTGGGACTTCCGGGAGTACCGTTTGGGGAAAGAGGAGGAGGGTACAACAGGAAGAACCAGCTGGAGATGGGTGTATATACAGCCAGGTGGTGTGGGGCGCACGAGACACCATCTGACGGTGGGGAGGTTAGGAACCAAGCACCCCGGGGGCCATATAGCAGGGGGAGGAGGACACATTCCTCCTCTATATTTTATCTGGCAGGGGGAGAGTTGAAAGGGCCATTGAGTACCCGCTCGGAAATTTGAAAGGGGGCCTTTGGAATCGCACTGTGAGAGGGGGAATCTGCCATGCAGGGACTACGTCATGCAGTCATTTTTCTCTTTTTCCTTACGCTATGCAAATCCTGAAATGTCATTCTGTAATACAAAAACCGGTTCTTTTTTGCGTATCAACTTACTGTAATTCATAAGGTCATTCTGTAATGCCAAAACTGATTGTTTTAAGTATTACATTCACCTTCAAATACCTTGTTCTGTATTGGACTGTATTATCTGGCGGGAATGACATTCACAGACTGTATTTCTGTACCGGTTTCTTTACAGCCAATACATTGTCGGGCGAAAATACAGGGGCGAATCCCCGTGGATACATCTCCCTGGTAGTGATACGTTATCTGACGAAGAGTTAGGGAGGCCTGTGATGGTCTCTGCCTACGTCACCACTCACCTGCCAACACTCGTGACCTGCAACCTCTGTGACCTGACACCACTGTGACCTGACACCTCTGTGACCTGTCACCACTGTGACCTGCAACCCCTGTAACCCGCCACCAATAAACCCAGCCCTCCATCCACGTCTTACTTCCTGGAGGGTTGGTACTACCACCACGTACCGGGCTCTGTAGCCAGCCACAACCTCGACTCAGAGGTTTAATTTCACGCCAGGTTGGTCCCAGGCGAGCCACACCACAATGACTGGAGGATATAAGCTTTTCTGCTACTAGTACTATTATCATTACTATTATCATCATTATCATTACTTTCTTCCATGAATCATATTGCGTACATGGGTTAGACACATAAGCATATGTAATCACCTCATCAATATTTAATTTGATACTTCCGGCACTTACGAAAGATATTTGTTTTTTGTATTCTTCATTTTATAGTTCCTAGTTTTTGTATGCAGTCTAGGTGGGAATCATTTAAGTTTTAACGCCTATACAGATTCCATAGCTATGTAGGACTGATGTAGTAGCATTATGCGGTCTACTTTGCTGACTTTAATCGTAACTGTTTTCTTAAATTACAGCTTGACGGTCATATCAGATGAACTTGTTTGGTGTCCAAATGTTATTGTTGATACTTTTGTGCTGCTTTGTGGCACCCTTCCTAACTGGGATGAATCGATTTCATTTCATTACAGTCTATTCTTAGACTCTGTCCCTGCTCTCTTCTTACCAGCGATTAATATATTGTGCGTTTTCCTTCCTGAAATATATTTACTTTAGCATGTTACTGATACCGATGGTTTTATTTATCATAAATATATATACTGAAGCCTTGAGAAGATCTCGGATACCGTTAATTTTCTGTTATCTTACTTCAGTATAAAACACTGATTTCTGAATCCAGTCTCTATATTCTGAACAAATATCTGTGCCTAGACAGATTGCAAATAAGAAGACATCATCTGTTGTGGTCCTTGCAATACATCTTAATTCTTCAGAAGGTAATCCATTCAAGTTCCCTAAACCAGGGTCAGATCCTTTATACTTTGTCTTTCATAGAATTCTTTGTCCTATCGCCTTATTAAGCTTTTTATCACACTCGTCCTAATTACCCATTACTTAAAAAACGATTAAAAGCCTTTAAACTTGTGTCTGACCACCGGAAACCTATTCATGATTACCTAGAAAATGTAGTTCTTATTCAAATAGTTCCCCAGACTTTATCAGCTGTAAGTCTCATTTCGTAGTTTTATTTGTTAGGCATTTCTCTAACTCGCTTGCCTTTCTAGTATTCTTCGGTGAATTACATTCATGTCTCATAACATTCTCACACTTTCCTCACCGACATCGGTATTTAACCTACCTCCCTCCTAATGCTTTTATCTCATTTTTTTCTCGCAAAATGCGAAAAAGAAAGTCACCTTATCCAACATTTTCAGTGTAGACCAAATTTTCTGATAAACTGCGTCCCATATCTGGTGCTGCTGGAGCCATTACGTATACTGAGCACTTAACTCAAGATGAGTGGTGGGTGAAGACTCATTCGGGTGGAAGTAAATCGAAGACGTGTAATTATTATGAAGGCTTGGAGAGAGAGAGAGAGAGAGAGAGAGAGAGAGAGAGAGAGAGAGAGAGAGAGACTGTCGCACATAAAAAAAAACATCGGTGATGAGATGACCAAAAATTATTCCAAAAACACTCGAGATTACTCTGAGGCTGAGGTCTCCACGTACTAGCTAAAGTTCACTTGAATTATTATGATTATCATGATACGTCTCTCTCATTTGCTCAGACCAATAATTATATCTTATGCCTTTTTATTTTTTTATCGTCCGGTCATTTTATGTTTAGTTTACGGTCGTATTTTCTAAGCTGACGACACATTTTTTTCCCCAGAGTTCTTATTGCCAGTCATGCCCTCACATGATTATCATGTTTACCTTAATTCATGTTCTCATTCTGTTGATAATGTTCCGAGCTAGTTATAAACAAGTATGTTGTCCCGCATATACAAGATCCGTCTATCATGCTTGGTTACTGGATCAACGACATTTACTTTTATTTATCTAATCTAATCATCCTCTTTAGTACAACAATTACGTTTAGTAGAATTATTGAAATTAGTCATATGAGCAGCTGCCTTAACTTTGGTATATTGTTCTACTCAGTCAATGTTCTCAAACAAGTCTGTAGGCTTAGAGCGTTCTTGGATATGAATCCAGTTAGGCTGTTTAGCTAAAATAATAGTTCGTCAAATTACTGCGTTCAGTCTGGGAGATTCAGTTGGGAGCCCATCCATCCTATTCACTCGTGTATCCAGCGTGTGTTGGGTTACTCGGGCAAAGATCGGTACACTGATCGTGTTCAGGCCAATCTGTTACCATCATGGTGTTACCTGCCTGCCTCAGGTGACCCACTGTGTGTGTTGTGTGTGTGTGTGTGTGTGTGTACAGACAGTGTCGGCCTGTCAGAACTCCCCGATAACATCTTAGTTACGAGCGATATTTATGTAGAAATGAGCCATCACTCAAGGCTTGCACAGTGTTAGATGGCTAGGTATATCGTCTATGATGATGCGAACAGTTGTCTTAGTATTCTGAATGGATCGTTACATACTGAAAGAAAATACCATAAAAATATTATTGTACACTCCTGATTACTGGTTCAATTTTTCATTATTCATCATTCTTCACTCTTTTCAGCTGCATCTCTCTCTTCCTTCGTGAATAAAAAAGATTGAATATTGGATTTCATTCACCGCGATATCTTCGGTTAAGAACACGTTTCTTGTACTGATGAGCTCCAGCCAGTAGGTTGGAACGAATCTCTGTTGCCTCTGTTAAACGCCACGAAATTAGTCTATTAAACAGGTTTGCTTTCAAGAGGAAGACAGTTGACATTTAGCCTCAAGTTCTGTTCTAAGACTTTTTTTTGAGCTTCCAACGAGCGGTGAAATGACACACACAGCGAGGGCTGAGCAGGTACACAGGTTGGCAAATAAATCAACAGCGGTTGATAATTGATTATCATTTTTTGTTTATCTACGCACCTCACCGTTCACCCTATGAATGCTATAGACGGAACCCCTCATAAGTCCTATGAGCTCTCATACCTCACTCAAGGGGAATTTATTATCATCAGCGCTGTGAGATACAACCGAGGCGACTGGGCACACACACACACACACACACACACACACACACACACACACACACACACACATCAGGTCTTGCTTCTAATAAATCATCGATAACGATATACCCTCAAGGGGCCACCACGAACTAGTGTCTTTCGTGCTATTACTTTCAAATTCGACGCTGATGCAAACAACAGATATAATGATCAACGAGAAAAGATTGAAAAATCAATCCCTATCCTTCCTGGTGTGTACGGACATTAAGATGATCAGAAATCGATCGAGCTGGGAAGAATTTACCCCAGAAATAACGGTATTCTAGGAAGATGACGACCTCAGCTCAGACTCAAAGAAGGCATTGCTCTAACACAAGATCTCTTAAAATTCTTGTAGAATATTTTTCCGTTATTTCTTGATATCTTCTTATAGATTATCTTCATACTTCGACCAGTATGTTATCATGATTACATATATAACTGTTACTTATATCACTCCAGAAAATATGATGACGGTGAGAAGACGAATGCCGTGATACAGTTTACTGTTCAGTTAAGGAAAACTATAGCTTATACCACCATTCTATTTTATGTTACCCGAGACGGCACGGACAACTAAGGCCCTAAATCAAGGCCATCCCATTAACGCTATATATAAATACCCCCAACTTGAGCCAGGTACCCATTTTATCGACCAACCCCTAGGAATGGATGAACAGTTGGGTTGACTGTGGACCGACTGCCGCAACGAGGACTCGAACCTATGCGCTCAAATCTGGGCGACCCGTCAATGCGTCACAGTCAGGAACGCTAACCGATACACCACGGGTTTACAGAAATGCACAAAAGTATATCATCGTCCCTTTACCTATCTGAAAATCTAAATAAATCACCAGCTTTTTATTATCATGTAATAAAGAAACCAGTGAATATGCCAGTAATGCAATCCATGTTATTAGTGTGTTGCTTAGCACTTCTCCCAGTTCCGAGTGGACGAAACTAGGTAATGAATCTAACTTGGCAAACTTCTTTACCACCTTCGTAAAATCGTGTGTAGGTTACCGTTGATGGACCGACTTAGCTTATGTACTTTAAGTACACAAAAATAGTGAAAATAATCTTAAGTTTCTTTCTTAATTTCACGTTCTGGCCTCTGTGTGTGTGTGTGTGTGTGTGTGTGTGTGTGTGTGTGTGTTGGGGAGAGGGTAATTACCAATTACTAATAACCCATTTCTATTGTACGAGTAGGGGGTTCTACATTCTCTACTACCGCACAACTTTGTAAATTTCTGAATGTTCTCCGCATGAACCACGTCTTTCATTCAGTTTATCCCACTCATGCGTCGCATACACTATAAAGGTACTTCTTCACATCTCTCTTAACACATTTCTTGCCTAACATCATATATCCTCTGGTTATTCTATCCCTACATCAATCTAACAACTGCTCTCTGCCTAGATCATCAATGTGTCAAAAAAAAAAAATACTTAAGGTAATGATCAGCTCACCACTCAGTTCTTTCTCTAGTGAGGTAGGCGGATTTATAGTCTCTAGCCTTTTCCTACAACTCAGCTCTATCAATTACTGTACCATTTTTGTTGCTATCTTGTGTGTGTGTGTGTGTGTGTGTGTGTGTGTGTGTTACGGGGATAGAGTTATACACTCGTACGTACAAAGTTAAAAGGCGAGATAATACGTGTCTTGTCATTAGTCTTATGTACGTATACACAGACACACACCTCAGTCTAAGCCAGGTGTGTGTAAAAAAAAAGAATAAAAAGATTAAAAAATAACGATGTGTGTATGTGTGTGTGTATTCTTATGTAAATGCTTTATTTTTTACTGCAAATGAAGACAAGTCAGTTATAAATTATTCAAAACATTTGTTTACAACTAAACACTTCATCTTTACATGAAAAGAAACAAGTGTTTTGAATTACACATTTCTTTACTACATTTCATTCTACCTGAAAGCAGCAAAAAACAAAGCAAAGTTTTACCATTCCTTTCTTCAGTTCCTCTCCGAGGCATTCCCAATGCAGTATACAAGACATCCTAGATAGTATAAGCTGCAGTAAATTACACCAGCAGGACATTAGGTTCAGCTCTGTTAATCTACAACTTTTTCTGCCTTCCATATTCTCAAACAACAGAGTCCCTCAAAGCTCCCCAGTCCTCTCTGTTTTCCTATTCTTTCGCTTCCTTTTAGGAGACGCGTGATGAGGATAGGAGCGACTCTCATCAGACTCGGGAGGGAACATGAGGAGGGTCAGTCGCGAGTGCCGTCCGATTATGAGGATGTTTTGAACAGAAGAGAGGCCACTGTAGTCAGATTCTGGAGAATGTATGAGGAGTATAGGAACGAGTGTCGTCCTATTATGGGGATGTCGTAGGAGGAGATGAGGAACTGCCGTCCGACACGTGAGGTTATGCGAGGAGGACAGAAGCGGCTTGTAGTTCAGCCCTGGGCGATGACGAGTAGTGGTGAGCAGGTCCTTAGATGTGTAAGTGTGGGCAGGCAACACGCTGTGTGTCCGGTGTTCATTTGACAGACTGACAAGAGTTTTTTGGGGGGAAGTTTTGATTCTGTCTCTCCCGTGTGTGTGTGTGTGTGTGTTTCCTTTCTTCTGTCTTCCCCTCAGAACATGAAAACAACATCCCCTCCTGGCAGTCAGACCAACACAATGTGTAGCGCATAAAAACAACAGCTACCCACCCACCCCCACACCCAGAACGTCCAGTCCATCCACAACATGAAGCCGTTACTGGTGTTCAGACTGACGATAATTAGTCTTGTACGTCGGCTGGAGACAGGCAGGCCTGGAGAGGTGCAACAGGTGCCCATGACTGGCAAACTCGAAGACGAGTCTTAAAAAGGAATATTGTTCGTTTATTGCTCAAATTCTTCCACGCCGTGTTGCTCGGAACGTGACTAACCACTCGCCGCATCATCGTGTGATGTACCTGTGATATCACTGGTAATCTACGTAATGTATATCAAGCCGGCTGACACCGAGGGGTCTTCATACTAAGGCTGTGGCGCGCGGCGGGCTTGTGATCAGTCGAGAGGCGGCACAAGGTTAAGTGTCAGCCATCACTCCAGCCAGGCTCCTCCCTTCACGCCACAGTAATAATACTAATCACAGCTCCTCCTCCTCCTCCTCCTTCCTCAACATCACCTCCTCCTCTCCTTACTCCTCCTTCACCATCACTGTCTCCTCCCGGCTGTCCGTGGCAGCGTTCCAAGAGCGGTATGGACCTGACAGATAAAAATTTACCTGAAAGAGATCCCACTAAACAATACGGATATAACAACAGTATAATGTAGGTTCCACTTCCCAAAGGACTAGACGTCAGAGCTCGCTCATTACTTCACCAGCAGAAGCTGCCCTGTGTCAAGTCTGAGGTGCATTGCTGTTAGACCGTGAGCTGTGGGTGACAATTGTCGAGACTCCAGGATTTACGGAGTAGGGAAGTTTACGTATCCATATCTGGGATGCTGCATTGCCCCAAGAGTGATACCTTACATCTTACCCGAAACTGTAACACGACATCTTACCAGTTCTGACGCAGAGAACTTCTTTAACATAACGAGTCTTACACTAACACTGTTACATCTCTTATCCAGCAAATGAACGTTGTATCTCAACCCCTTTATCTCTCTTTCACCTCGTCTCAAAAAACGTAAACACGGTCTTTTCCAACACTTTGACACACCTTTTTAGCAGTTAAAGACACCCTTCTCCTCAGTTGCTGAAGTACAGTATCATCCCAAGCACCTGAGTATGTCTTCTCAAGGCTGTAACACTGTCTTCTTCAGTACTGGTAAAATCTCTCTTTACCAATGAAGTACCAGCTATCGTCTGACGCTAAAACACAGCATTAGAAACACATCTCTTCTCCAGCATCAGAACACTGCATATGACAACATCTCTTCCCCAACACTACAGCACCATCTCTTCGACAACAAGGCTACACTATCTACCCATAGCATTAGCCAACATGTAGACACCAGGACAGAGACATCAACCAGTTTAGCTGACCTTCCTTACAAATTCAATCCTTTAGCCCAACACAGTTTAACATCCTTTGCCTACCGGTTCCTGATTATTTCATTTGACTGACCGAAGCTAACTGCTAAAGTCGTTGGTGTTATGTTATCAACTGAAACGTCATCATAAACGCAAGATTATAACTTGCCTGTGTTCATTACGTAAGGCTTATGATGACTCAAAAACTGTTAATAAGATGAGCGAGACATTAACACAAATTACCTTCAAGGGTAAAGGTTAAATATTTCCCATTTCTCTCTCCTTATCAAAGCCACCAGCCTTACCCTATCCTGATGTATCAACATCCTCCAAGTCACTGGCTTCCAGTATTCAGAGCCATCAACCCTCCCTTAAAGGAGGACCCAACAAGCCTTCTTTCCATAGGCAAACAGTTTCGCCTTTCCAAGTCAAATATGTCGACTCCTCGTCAAGCCATCAGTCTGCGTGTTCCCAAACCACTAGCTTCCACTCTTTCTCCCTACCCTCCTCTCTCTACTATAAAATATTTTCTCTCTCTTTTCTCTCTCTCTCTCTCTCTCTCTCTCTGTATTCCGTTATATGTCGCAAAGAGTCATAATGAATGGTGAGGTCCACCAGGGGTGAGGCCTGTAACCTATACTTTTCATTATTCATATTAATGAAAAGAATGTAAGTTGAATGAATTAGCGTCCAAATTTGCAGATGACACAACGACCGGCAATATTAAATGAAGACGGTAGGCTAAGATTACAAGGATCTAGATAAAACAGATGAATGGCCTAGAAAAGGGCAAATGTCATATAACGTCAATAGATAAAAGCTGTTGCAAGTAGGAAACTTCGCTAAGAAACTCGATTATGAATTAATGAGCCACATGATAAAGGACACAAATAGGATGTTAGGATTTATTGAGAAACTATACATACAGAAGCAAGGATGTACGGTAGGACTGTCAGCATAATTAGGTCTAGTTAGACCCCACTTTGATTATGCACTGCAGTCTTGGGACCCACACCTAGGTAAGGATGTTCTTAAATTGCAAACAGCATAACGAAGAACATAAAAAAAAAATAATTCATACCTTCCTTCCTTAACAAAAATCATATAAGGGCAGACTGTGAGAACTGAAGCTGTTCCCTCTAAGCAAGAGGGAGTCCAAGGCAAGTTACAACAGTGTTTCAAAATACTTAATTTTCTACCTCGACATTTCTGAATCCTTTTCCTTATGGTCATAACAGTGCTACCAACAAGAGGGAATCACTCTAAATTGCACGAAATATTCCTTTACCAGTGGCATTATCGAGGCGTGGAATAAGCTTCCAGAACATTTTGTTCTGAGCAACACTGTTGATATGTTCAAAATTAGGCTTGATCATCACCTGTCGCTCTCCGGTGTTCAATAATTGTTTGAACCAATCATCATGACGCAGAGGTGTATTGTCCTACCTTCTCAACCACTGATTTCCCCTTGGCCATGCTGTGGTGACATACCAACATTGATTAACTCGTGTCACCTGCTTTAAGGGAACAAGAAGCAATAGTTCTAACATGAGGAGTAATATAGGCACAGTAAGTTTCGAGGCTGAAGCTCGAAGAGTGAAGGGATGTATGACGTTGGTGATGGAATGCATGCCATATTCGCAGCCATTTTAATTCCGGACTTTGCTATAAAAATTTCCTTCAGGCGTATTAGTCCTAAAAGTACTTTTTCTTTACCTCCTCACTGAACATAATCTCTCAGACATCCACACTCCAAAGTGAACTGTCTGCCATCCTTTACGCCCTAAGATTAGTGATTGCTTCATGATATATTTTGTTTGTAAATCATTCTCTTTTCTCTCTAACTGCACTAAACTTTGTACAGTACCATAACTATATTCTTGCGTCTGAAGCACGTTACAGGACAAAATCCCTCTTGATGAATGTAGAATCCATTTGTCTTTTTGTATTCCTTGACGTACTGGGCCCAGAATGTATGACGTCTCGAAGGAAATGTCTAATGATCCCGGGGTCTATCCACGAGTGCTCTTAAAACAGTCATTTAAAAGAACTTGATCAAATCTTTTGGTTTTGAGACGAACTGAAATCAACACAAGCAGCATCTAACATAACAGTATCAAGCAAAAAGAACCATATTTGTATATGGTTCCACTTACAGGATCAGTAGACATCGTGATAGTGACATCGTCCCACTCAAGGTGGGAGTTTGCCCCTCCTGTTGTTAAAAAACAAATGAAATGTGAACTTTGCCAGCAAAGTTAATTACACGCTTGCAACATTCTGTACCCGAGTCCAGAGACGATTCCTGTCGAACATTAAAAGATACAAGAAAGCACTTCATTTACGACATTGTTCTCAGACGCTTAAAAAAGCATCACAATTTTGCCTGTTGTAAATGGTCCACTTCTTATATATCTCGTTACATAATGAAATCATTGTTGCTAAACGTTTGTAAAAAAAAAAAAAAAAAGGTCACAACATGTGCACTGCTGAATAATTCATTCCGTACTGTCAATCATTGTTAATATTTTGCTCACTGTATAACTTCTACCTCAGTCACTAAAGCCCTGTCTCTGCGATCTCTTGCGCAGTTTATTTCTTCTTTTACTCCACGGCCCACGGGAAGGAGAGGAGTCCGCACAATAAGCTTGCCGCTGTTGCAGCCAGAATGAAAAGATAGTTTCAAGTCTCACGGCAAAGGATATCAAAATTGTGAGTGGATAGTGGGCTGACTTACAGACAGACGTCAATGAGTGGCATCAAACGGGGAAGCATCCGAGTGGCTAAGCGTGACGATCGGGGTGCCAGAGGGCTCAGTCTTAGAACCCATTCTTTTTATTACCTGTTTTAACGATCTGGATACATGACGTACCAAAATAGACTCTGCCATCGACTTAGAATTAGGTAGTAAAACAAAAATAAAAAATAAGACTGCCTAGTAATTCAAAGTGTCTTAGAGAAATTGATACGGCGGTCAGGGACATACCAAATGCATTTTGGCGATACAAATGTTAATTACAATTATAAAATGTTGGCAAGCCACTGTTGGAAATACAAGAGAAAAAAAAGCCCTTGGGATGATAATCAGCAAAGACTTCTGTTACATAAAGCAATAGCTATCTGCCTATTACCGTTATAAGCGATTAATCCTAAGACCCCTATACTCGACGTGGGAGCAGGGTAACGTAGGCTCTTTTGGGGCGAAAAGTTCCGCTATGATCCTATACTCATTTCCGTTCACTAGTGATACACCCTGATGGACACTGATTTTTCGCTGCAGTGCTACCGCTTGCTGACGGATTCCTTAAACAGCCCTAGCTACATTTAAGAAGCTCTTTACATTTTTGATCGCCAGACTTGATCAAAGCCGAATGAAACATAGAACAAATACAAAGAGCAACAATACTAAATCCGTCGCTCGGAAATAAACCTTATAAAAAAATGCTCAAAGATTTAAACTTTGTTTCAAGTAAATAGTGCAGACACTGAGAAGATCTTAATGATTTCATTAACATAGCTCACGAAGCTTTCCTCACATCAAACAGGGATACAGTGTCCAGAAATAACAGTAGCAAGTTAATGGGAGGAAGAATTAAAACTTTTTTTGCCAGGTTTTGTATTCTTTTTTCGGCTAATACAGTTATGATTAATCCATCATGATAACCATCACCAAATGTTGACAAGGCAAAGACTATTAATATCTTTAAATCAAGTTTTGACAAGTACTTTAATAATATCCACTATCAGTAAATGAGGTCGTTCAAGAAAGATGTAATATGCAATAACTTAAACTTTATTTTCAATTTCGATTCGAGGCTACTCCACCTATCACCCGCTTTCCTACACCACAACAGAATATGTTTCCCGTTCAAAGTCTTCTATAAGATCAACCTCTCATTATACTCTCTCCAAAGGCACTGTGCTCCTTATTAGCTATCTTCCTACCGGCTTAAGTGCCGAAGGGAGTGGTCCGTGGGAAGGAAACCTCTGCTCTAGTCTCTTGTTCCCAACAATATGGATTAAGGTCTTAGGATACTATCACTGAGCCCCAGTATACAATTTCATCATAGACCATAATACCTTGCATAATCTGTCCTTCTCATGTACTTTCCTACTCTATATCTAGAATCCCTCACCTCCATCCCATACCTCGTCTTCCCCACACTCGCACATCCATCTCCTACAGCATCTACTCCTTAATATCCCTGGGGATAAGGGAGAAAGAATTCTTCCCACGTATTCTCTGCGTATCGCAAAAGGCGATTAAAGGGGAGCGAGCGGGGGCAGGAAATCCTCCCCTCCTGTTTTCACTTTTCCAGAAGAAGGAACAGAGAAGGGGGCCAAGTGAGGATTTTTCCTCTAA
>JAUUDW010219133.1:0-13661 GCA_032361385.1 Panulirus guttatus | reverse complement strand
AGAAATTGGATGTAGGATGACAGATTTTGAAAAGGAGAAATGTATTTTATTAGTATGTTATATTGTTTGTCCATCTGTTTTTTTATACATTGGCTGTCTTTCATTAAATGGATTTTTGATGTATATGCCATTATTTAATTTTTCCCTATTGATTTATACGATGTAAATTTTTTTGACACAGGAACGCACGAAAAATGCCCAGTTCATTATCATTTCACTGAGGTCACAAATGTTTGAGTTGGCAGACAGACTAGTGGGCATTTACAAGACATATAATGCCACAAAGTCAGTCACAATCAATCCATCAGAAATTGGAAATGTTGGTGGGGATACAGGTGAAAAAGCCAATACTACTGTGAACCAAGCAGTCATAGCACTACAAGCCTTAACTGAGAGTAGAGCTTAGTACAAAGATGTAAGTAGTATAGTTTAGTTGAAAGATATATATTTTAAAAAGTTATTTTTTAAGTCTTTTGCTTTACAAGTGAAGGGTAGAGAATGGTAAAAATATATTTGTGGAAAACAAAATATTTTTGTCTCATGCTTTGTCCAGTACCGCATACAAAAACCCAGTATTGATTGACAAGGGACTACGTCTCATGTGGTTATCAGTGTATTTTAATTCTTGTAATTCAAAATTTTTGTGTTTATTCATTTTATTTTTTCTCAGAAATTCACCCAGGAAGTGATGCAAACTAAGAGGAAATAGTTTTCCAATGAATCATGCTTTCAGTGAAATTTATACCAAGTAAAAATCACAGTAATTTTTTAGATACTGTACCATACTAATTAATTTGCAGTCTAGTAGATACTCTTAGAGTCTTTCTTTTGCTAAGAGCTTTGTTTCATAAGCATAGAAATTATTTTATTTATTCTATATAAAGTTAATCTGATGCTTAGATTTCTTATAGCAGCCCTTATGATTATGAGGGAAATTTTTATTTCAGTGACATGAATATTTTAAATGCCTTCTGCCCTTTTGATTTTTAATATCTCATCATTGCATTATACATGGATTGTAATTATGTTACAGTATTCAAATGTCAACACTTATAAATTCGATTTTAAATATTCCTTAATAAGTAATGTTTCATCATTTGTTTTATTAGGAGTTCCATGGTATTTAAGTTATAACCATAGTTAGTTATGTATCCTCAGGACCCCTTTAATGGGGATCCTGCTCTTTAGGATTTTGCTGCAGATGGGAGCAAGGTAAAGTAAACTATGGGCAGAAGAGTCTTTGACAATGCCGTACCCCATTCTGTCTGCTGGTGATGATACAGCCTTGTCAAAGATTCCTTCTCACTCACAGTGCTACTCCTTGCAAACAGAGTGCTGGAATACAGGTTATAACCATGTGAATGAATAATCATTCATATGTGGAAATATGTTTTATACATTTTTATACAGAAAGTTGTGTTATTAAAAGGAGTTGTAAGTATATATGATTCTCTTTCATTATGCCTTGCCCATTTATGGTAAGTTGAACCACAATACCATTTAATGATAATATTGTGATAGTAGCATAGTTGTCTAAGAATAGTTTTACATAATTTCTCATCATGATTTAGGTATCAGAAAATTGGTATTCTTTTATAAATATCCAGTTTTCTATATGGTTTATGATAAGTGTTTTGCTGTTATATGATGTGTTTGACAAACCAAAGACGAAAAGGCAAACCTTGGTAAGTTTTGCCTGTGTCACTACCTTTATAACACAGGAAATTATGAACTTGAGAAAAAAATTACTAGATATGAGGGGAACATATAAGTCTAAAAGTTCAGGAGCTCTATCCTACAACTGTGTCCCTCAGAATATGTGAGCTACCCCAACCATTTTAGTAGTTATAGCAGAAAGGACTTATCACAATAACTTAGAATTCTGCTGTTTAGATAATTACACAAGTTAGAAAAATGTCATGGGGTGAGAGAGGAACTTAGGGATCTAAGAAATATGGTCATTGGGTATGGACAAATGTTCCATTTAGTGGAGGAGATTCAAGAGTTACATAATTAGAGCAAAAGGGGCATTCATTGAAAAGTAAATAAGGTATGATGGATTTTTTCATAATGACTTTAAGGCTGTCCAGCTAAAGGAAAGAACTAAAACACATCCAGAATCTGTTGGCAATAGTGAGCAGTAGGTGTACTTTCAGCAGCAGATCACTAGACACTGAGCATGAAGATTGATGTAAAGGAACATAGAACTCTGGTAATACTAACAAAGGTAGACAGGAATCAGATGAAACTGTAGAAAGAGTAATGTGCATTGTTATAGTAACCAAGGTAGTGCAGAGCATACAGGACCAGTGTTTGTTAGCTAGAAAGAAATTTTTAGAGCAAGTTAGAGATGCCGAGCTTGACAATTCAACTCCGAAGAATCTTGCTGAAAAGTGGGTGGCAACAAAATTAGAAATATAACAAAATCAGGAGGTTGAAAGACACAAATCACTGATTGCTTTCAGTATGGAAGATCATACACCAGATAATGAAAGAAAAGAAATGCTTATTTAAAGATTACTGGAAGCTGTAGAATTGCCAGACACAATTTTATTGATAAAGAAGAATTTATGGCAATAATCAAAATGTAAAGGGATGACCAGTTTTGGTTGACTTGAAGTCATTTAGCCAGTGGGTACTTGGGCAGGCAAAGAAACTTGAATATTGTTTGGTATTTAGCAAATGTGAGATCAAAGGGAAAGGAGAAAAGCAGAGAATACAGTCAGAAAACAAAAAAGTGGTGACTGAGTGAAGCAAGAGCTCAGAGGAACCCTGTCAGCATCACAGAGAGGGCAGGAGTGCTAGATGATAATGTCAGACTGAAATGTATACAAATGTTGATGGAGTAACAGTTAATAGCAAAGAGCTGAATGTTGATGGAGTAGTAGTTAATAGCAAAGAGCTGAAATTTAAGGACTATAAGAAAAAGGCCATCTAATGTTGATGGAACTATAAAAACAAAGTTTACTAAAGATAAAGATTTCACCTATATTGCCCTGTGGGATGTATTTTAGAAAGGAAGTGAAAAGAAGGCAAAGGAGGGGTAGGACTGACCCACTTAATAAAGATAGCATCAAGTTTCAAGAAATAGTAAAGGATGGCCCATTCAGATAACACATACTGGGAAGAGTAACTGGTGGGAAGAATTTCATAATGGTGATATTATATAATCTCAAAGAATATTAATGATCCAGAACAAATAAACAGTGATAACTTTGAAGGAACAATCAGGATGGTACATGAAGCAGTGATAGTAAAGCACTGATAATGGGTGATTTCAATTCCCAGCTAGAGAGATAAAGTAGACAAGCTTTTAGACTGTATACAGGAAAATGTCATATCACCATGATAATGGACATATGAGGATGAGAAGGACTGATACACCATCATTGCTAGATCTTATCTTCACACATTCTAGCTTATACACTGAAAATATTTTATAAGATACACCAGTTAGAAAAAGCAGTCATGTAATGTTGAAACATAACTATGTGGTAAATGAGGGTGTTAAAGGAGCTTAGGTAAGATGTGACCCAAAGAGATTTAATCGTGGGAACTACACAAGCCTCAAAAAGTTCTGTGGTAACACTGAAGGAGTTCATTAGCCAGGAATCAGGGCTTTGTGGTGAAAGGTTTTACGATATTTACAGTGAAGGCACAGGAACTTAGGTACCTCTAGCCTTAAGTATGAAGGGAGGAATAGGAAAGAGGTAAGAATGGTTTGAGGGAAAACATGTCGTAAAGCAAAGAAGCTTTAAGGTGCGCAGTGGTTGAAGAAATAGGCAGCGCTCCAGCCAGACAATTTTTAGAAGATATAAAAGAGCAAGCAATTAGTTTATCAGCATATGGAATGAGGAACAAAGGAACTGAAAAGAATGTTGTGGACATGGCAGGAGAAAATTCAAAACTGTCAGACAGCAGCGTATGAGCTAAGGGATGCAGAGGGAAGAATTATAGAATATGATGTAATACTCTGTGAGGAACTGAATAATAAGTGAGTTACGGGAAGAGGTTAGAAATATTTCATTTGCCCACCTCAGGAGAGGAAAGAATGAGGGTTGACTTGATGATGAATGGAATAAAGTGACTGAGGACATGGTTGATGCAGACATCTTACATAAATTTATGAAGTTGTATGATAGAAGAGAATGTTCAAGAGATGGGGACCTATGAGTGTAAAACCCTCCCTATATATTACAAATGGGTAATTTCTCACATAAAAGAAGAGTTCCAGGCAGTGATCCTTGTTTTTTACAACATTTTGGAGGGTCCACAGCTCATGAAGCTATCATGTACAAGTAAGGGGTGGAGTACAATGTGAAGGGGTCCCCAAGTGTTATATTCTTTAGTTTGAGAGTGTCAAATTTTAATAGTTTAATAAGCTTAGGGAGTGGAAGCTTCCCAAGTTCAAATTGAATGCAGCAGTTTTGCTAACAAGTGTTTTTTTTTCTTTCTTTTTACCCTGTATGTAAGAGAGTGAGTGGATACCATCGGAGAAGTCAACAAGCATAGCTAAGTTGTTGCATAAAAGTGCAGCCCTGACTTGACATAAGGGAATAAAGTTTTACTTTAACCAGAAAGACAACAGTGTCAGTTAAATATAAACTCTCCTTATGATTGAGACTATTTTGAACTAGTGAGCTTCATTACTGTTGCACCTAATACAATGAGGATCAATTTGAGACCTCTAGCACTGCCTGAGCCATGAAAGTCTGGTACGGACTCAGTTACAGGACTGTACTAAGACCAGTCAGTTATGACCATATCTGCAAAGGAAAGACTGGAGGAGATTGATACACCAGAGAACAAGTATTTTCGTATGTTACGGGAAATTGTCAGGTCACAAGACCAGAGGCTAACACAACTAAAGAAGGAGTTAAAGAAGTAGAGGATCATTTCAAGGATAATAGAAATCATAATATGAGAGTGGAACTTGTACTAATCAGAGAAATACAGTCTTTGAACAGAAATTCCTTTTAATGGAGGGGGTTCAAGAGAAACATAACCATTGGTAATCAAAGCTACAAATCATCGCAGGATTAACGAGTTTGTTCCAAAGCGACCTAAGGTCACGCCACTTTTTTGTTACGAACACCTCTCGTGTTCTCGAATTCTGTCACAGTTTTCTCTAGCCTTTTGCGGTTGTAATTGTCGAACGTGAAGCAAATATAGTCTTGGTGAGGTGACGTGGAAAACAGCATTTGGCAGCATATACTTAAACAGATGAATTCATCAATTAAGACACCAACATAAATGCCACTCAGCATTTCCGGGAGTTCCGCAACAATATCCGAGTGTTCCTCCACCAGCGACTGTGGTGCATTTGGTTTACATGATCAGTTTGTTGTCTCATTATGTTACGAAAGTGACTTTATCAGTCATATAACTAGAAACTGACATTTCATCTTGTTCAGGCGATTGATTGGAAGTAAAAGCACTTACTCCATGATGATTACTGATACGAGACTCAGATTAGGTTTGGACTGATCTTCACTTGCCCACCATAACTTTGAATATCTTTCTATCTAATTAATCTTTCTGTTGTGCCCTAGATTTACACTTACAGTTTTGAGACCTTTCTAGTCTGAAAGGGTATTTAATAAAAAAGATATAGAATTTTTGATATATTTAAGCTTTCCATACATATTCAAAAACAACTTAATTCTAGGTTTGTAAGATTAAAAACAGCATCAAAGATCTATTGATTATGAGTCAATGACATATACTAAAATGGATCACAGAATATAAATGCGCACATGCCAGCTCCTTCTGTTCATAGTGGAGAGAGAACAGTTGTAAATAGAAGTCGCGAGACAATCGGCTGTGCTTGGCACCGCTAATAAAATGTCACTGCGCAATATTGCGTAAAGGTAATTGTTATATACCGTAATGGATTTAGCTATTTATGGAGTTTATTTTGTAGTAGTTTTAATTTTGAGTAAATCACTGTACCAGAACAAGTTTCAGACTATCACCAGTTTTCATATTTACAAATGCAAGAAAACGTTTAATATTTAACACTCAACAACAGCGGACGAGTCAGGTGGAACGGAGTGAGAAAAAGGAATGTGCTGTAAAGTTCCTGAAATTAAAATTCATGATGAGTTATTGTAATGATCGCTATATCTACACGCCACTACATTTATACTGTATTTTTGCATTTAGATATAGTGGGCGCTTAACAAGACGTTAACAAATAAAGGTAATGAATTTATTTTTCTTATGATTTCTATTATTTGATGGATTACCTTAATATTATCAAGCAACATCTCCACTCTTGTAGGCCTTTTATCTGTGTGGGCTCCAGGAAATTCCTCCCAATATCTCCAACCATCTCGTTGAACCTGGGGTTATGTAACAAAGCTCTCTCAAGGCCGTTCCAGTCTTTCTTGCCTCCAGCTTGTGCAGTCTGCTTGCCGTGTTGTTCCATAGGTTATCCGGCCTGCTATCGTGATTCACACCTTAAATGGGGTTACACTTCCATGCCTTGCAAAACCTTAGGTTCGCAACAAAGCGCTGCCATGGCTGTGCGGCTGGCATTATGTACAGTGTCCACAGATGGTGTGACTGACACGTAGTACTCTCTTGCTTCCATTCATAATTAACACCTTATAGGCATCAGGTGAAATGGGAGTTTGGAAATATGTACCTCCCGCCCCTTAAAGTTTAGTCAGTCAATTGGATACTGACGAGACGAACACTGCTTGAGGTAAACACCGTTGGTGATGTGACTGTTCTTTCTCTCCCTCTACACTGGATGGTCAGAAGGGAAGAGGGAAGGGCTTGTTCAGGGTAAGGTAAGGTGGGTGAGACCAAGTCTCGTCCTTCTTGTGGCTATAGCACCACTGTATCTCGGCAACGTTCCTTCCGTCAGCAATAGAGCCCCAAAGGAACTTTATGCGGCACAACAACGAGACCCAGGAAACACTGCTGCATGGCCGCAATATCTTGGCAGTTCTTTCCCATCCTATATTACCAACATTTCAGCCAAAGGACCTCCTTACTGCTTCCTCCATCCTACTACAAAGCACTTGTTTAATATTTCAACATGAAGAAAAAATACCTTTACAGCTCTACAGTCAGCTTTAGCAGAGCAGTGCACTTTTGTGGCATACTTCAGATGTGAAATAACCATTACTGAGAAAATGTATTGTTATTGTATGTTCTTTATAATCTTATGATGTTAGACCACTAGAATGTACATTGTACATGGGAAGTACAGATAACAGGAGACCTGATGGTTCATGACATTCAGTTTATCATTTTCGATGTTCAAACTATACAAGAAAACTCCCGCTTGCAAGCGAATCTTCAGCTATAATCTGCAGAAGCTTAATATAGCAGCATTACCTATTACTGCAGTCACGAACAAAAAATTCTTTAACCCTGTCATCGTGTGAACATCTGGCAATGGATGGCTACGGTAGTCATTGTGAGCAATACCTAGGACATTTGATTTAATTGATAAGCAGCTTTCTTACATGCGTTCGTAAACTTCAAGACCAAAGTTCAGTCTTCTGAAGCATGCATTGAGCCTTTCTTCGAAATATCTTAATTTCTGTCTTGAAGCAAATAATATGTGCATATCTTCCATTGTAAGAGGTTTAGTCGAACTATGTTTGACTCGCACACCAGGTTTACTAACTGCTTCGAACGTCTTGGAGACAATGCGAGTCAGTCGGTTTTGACATCAAGTTCTAATTACATAGAGGTTTCGAACGTTTCGGAGATATGCGTGTCAGTCGGTTTCGGTGATCAGACATATGTTGCTGAATCGTTTGGTAAGTATTTTGAGTGTACTTGAATAATTGTTTCTGGTACATTGTGCTTCATTAAATGAGTTTTATCCGAAAAAATGGGCAGGAACAAGTGACATAATTTCTCTCTCAAACTTTTCCTACGAAAACCCTTTTAAGTTTGTCCAAGATTTTTGTAATCCCACCCAAGAAAAAAGCAGCTTACTTTTGAGTTATTCTTTTACATTAACACCAATAAAGCTTGAGTACCTTGGAGAACAAGGGTTGCCGAATTTAGTAAACAGAGCACAACTCGGGCCTAATAACACTTTCAGAACATACATTGGCGCGAGAGAGCTCCCTCCCCACTCTCTCGTGGTGTCAGTGACTTCAAAACACCAGGAAAAGTGCTTGGCGACCCCTGGATTGAATACCATTAGCCTTATTATAACTTAAAAGTATATATATTCTAAAAGTTACATTAAGATACTGTGTTATTCATGATGCTGGCCTCAACCAGCAATGTATGCATCCTTCAGAGCGACTTTAATGAACTGACGGTTTTTGAATTATCACTGAGTGTTTACCAAGGAACTAATTAAATTTTTCACGAGTATTTCAATGCAATCACTGAGCTGTGCTAAATATTCTGAGCGCAAGTAGTGCAAACTTGTCGCGCAACGTGGCAGTAAAGTTGCCAAAAATCCATTTAACCATATACCCCACATTCATCGCTGCGAAGATGATATACTTGACATTCTCTTAAGTTCATCTTGGAATGTAGGTCATGTTTATGATATATGGATGCTTAATTAGCCCTCCCTGTGATATCTTACTTCCTATATTGCGCAGTGCGCTGCTCCTCTTCAAATTGTTCCCCAACTGGATAACTTCCAAGAGACAATTCCAACATGGCTGCTGATGGATTGGACGTGATGGAGGTATGTAGGCAGATGTTATTCCTGTTATACTTGTAATTATTACCTCAGGTGGCATAACATGAAGTCTAGTTTCTGTTCACATATTTCTGGGCAAATTCTCATTCATTGAAATGACGCTTGGGTTCTGGGAGAGGCGAAAACGTACATGACAGTGGCGCGGACCGGGTCTAGGATGTGGAAAAAGTTGACCCTCTTTTCCGCATTGAATGATCTCTTGGTATTGTGCTTATCGTTTCAGGCATAGCTGGACGTATACCAAGATGGTATGTACATATAGTGTTAGAGTGCATATTGTGATTGCTAGAGTAGAAGCATGAGAGTAATGTGGCATTTGCTCTGGTGTGGAGTTCAATGTTTTGAGTACCAACACAGCAGCGCCAGATTGCCAGGTGAATGAAGAGGTGGAATAGAGAATTTGGCTTGAATTCCTCTTATATGTTCGTAGTTGAATGCCCACATGGCAGAAATTGCTTATAATGCAGTGTCCTTTGGAGATCACCATTGATCAGTTGTATTTGTTTATGATTAATGGGGTTTTTATGCTAATGTTGATTTTTTTAAATGTCTTTGTTTATTGTACTTGACGTATTGAGGCTTTATTGTGCTACACCTCCAGGTTATTTTATTTCTTTGTGTTTGTAACAAGCTTAGTGGTGGTTCAAGTTTTTTGGTGCTTAGCAGAAATTGGAAGTAGATTGGAAGACATTTAAGTCATCCATGTTGATTTGTGTTTGCTTTAGCAGTGAAGAGATTTGCTTGAGAGTTATGTCTGATTTGCTCTCGTGAGTTGTAGTATGATTTAACATTTTAGCTCATGTCAGCTGTTGTAATGATTTAATGTTCTGGCTCATGTCAGTTGTGGTATGATTTAACATTGCCTTACAAGTGTCTGAAAGTAGTGCATGTTCTAGTAAGTGTTGACTTAGAGGGTGAAGACATGTATTTCCCGACCTATTTATGAATTATGATAATTATTGGGAATGATTTGATACAGCATGACTGAAGCAAGATGACCAGGTAATTTTGTAAAGTAAATCTTCAATACAGTTAACTTTCCCCGTTAACTGATTGTGTTCTGCATTGCTAGTAATTAGAGGTTAAAGTCATAGATATGGAGCATGATTTTTATTATAATCTGTTAAATATTAAGTTAAGCAATAGCATTTATGTATATCAGGAAAAATGTTGGGTTAAAGTTAAATTAGGTAATGCACTTTTATGACATGAAAGGAATTTGTAAGAAACTCACCCAACACCTAAAATGATAATAGAAATATGCATATTCATCTGTTGATAGGAATTGCATGACTGCATGCTGTTGTATGTTACTGACATATGGTGCCATCTTAATGGTGCATTGTCATGTGTGTGACTTATGTATTTGAGTAGAATTTTGAATGTTATTTTACAGATGCTCACAGCTTTCACTCTGTATGAGGTTATTTAGCTTGTCTCTGTGAGTCACAGAGCCACTTTAGTTGCAGTGGTCAATGTGGTCACATGTTGTACTTGCTTGACAATTTGTCTTTTGCTCTTGCATCTTCCATTCTTCATCCAAATTTTCTTTCAAATAATTCTGCAGACCTAGAATGACATCATCAGGCACTGCATTCCAGTTATTATTTATCCATTTGCTGAATGCATGTATTTCTGATGTTTAGCATGGCCCTGTTCTTGAATATCCTCTTGCAATGCTCTTTAGCACTGGAGCTTTCAAACTTTTTAAAGCCATTGAATTCTTATATTAAGAACATCTCAGAAATGCAACCCAAAGGAAGACCTTTAATGATGTAAGGCAAATAGTAATGACACAAAATTTGCAGTCATTGTAACTCATATCTAAGTAGTTTATGAAATTTTGTTTGGAATTATTTGAATTTCACATAAAGATATTGCAATAATTAATATCCCCACCGGACTTTTGTGGAATCCAGTTTGAAAACCTCCGCTGTAGTATTACTCACCCCATCTAATTGAAATATACCTTCACATCCTTCCCTTTCTTATAGTCCACATAGAATCTTAAAAGTTTCACCCATGTCGGCTTAGATCTTCTGTAACCCTCAGATAGAAAATTCAGCTTCTGAAATTATCTGCAGATGATAAATTTCTTAATGATGGCTCAAGCTTGATAGCCTGGCATTATACCTTTTGCACAGGTTCAGTATCCTTAACCACGTCCCACACTTGATTGCCCATACTCAAGACATGGTCTTACAATTGTGGTGAACAATGGTTTAACTATTTTCATCCCCATACCCAGTAAATCCTTTCTGATGATGCTTACCATCTTATTAGCTTCATTAATTGATTCTGTTAGGTGCTCAGAAAAGATTAACTTGATATCATTGATCAACAGATTCTCCTTTTCTAACATGCATGCACCCAGTTCTCTGTACATTTCAAACTTGTATTGTTTAATTTAGTCTTGCTGCTTTTTACTACACAAATTGTACTTTTTTCTTTAAGTTTCATCATTTCATATCTAGCTGCTCTATTATGTTACAAATTACACCTATACTTTCTTGGTTCACTTTCTGATGTTCCTGTTGATTTATGTTTTCACTTTCATTGGACTGTCATTTTTCTTAACCTCTCATAATCTTTGTTTTCTTTTTAATTATTGCTGACTGTGCATGGCCAGTTTATTATTACTATATTTTTAGTGCATAAGATGTAGTTTTTCCCAAAAAAATATTCAAAATTCATCCTGTACCTTGTACAACAAAGGTAAAGAATATTGTTGGGAAAGGGATGGTCCTATTCGAAGCAGTCCCCAGATGAGCCTAGCAATACATTTTAAGTTTTTATTTAAATATAACACTAAGATATTGAATATTGCAAAGCATGTAAAGTTAGTATAAACTCCAGATAACGACTCCATAGAATCCAAATGGCCTAAGCAAATTCACAACTAAAAAAATGCTTGGCTGAATCTCCTTTTCTGCTAGTATAAATGCCACTTACTTTTCTTATTTTACTGGTATGGAACATTTGTGCTGTTACAAGCCACTTTTGTTTACACTGTAAATTAGAAATACATCTTAAACCATTAAAGATATACTAGAGAACTATGTAACATTCTCTGCCATATGCAGCTGGTGCTAGCAAAGTAACAATAAAAACTGGACTGGAGATAGTGCCAATACTGTACTACTTACAGTTTTTCTTCCTGATTTGTTGCATGCTACTGCATGTACCAGCATTCACTGAAATATGTTTTCTATTTAACTATGCTGTATTTGATTTCCTTTTTCCATTCCATGATAAGAGTTTATATCTTACTGGTGCTGAAAGCATGATTACACGTACTTAGATATAGAAAAGTTGACAGTAATATGATAATCTTTTGGACTTTGAGTATGAAAATTACCTTTTATGTTACATAATTTTTCCTTTTTTGCATTGTATTTAGTGTATTCATAGTTTTTAGTATGCTGAGTATTCGTAGTCAACGAAATTATTTTTCTTATTGTGATTTTACCTCATTCCAGTTTGGTAATAAGATATTATTACATACCCAGTACTTACCATTACTGCAGATGTATTAGTGTGTACAAAAGATGTATTTTTCCATAAGATAACTCTAAAATCAGTGTGAATGTTTTCTCATCCCATAGTAATCATAACAGTAAAGATAAGATTAGTGCTTGGTGAAATACACTAAAATAGGTTTTCAGAAAAGATTTAGCTAAAATAGGAGTGCATCTTATATGCTGAAAAGTATAATAGTTCTGATAAGTACAAGTTTTTGTTTTTTCACATTGTAGTTTCCATTTTCATACAAGTTTCATACTTTTATCTTTTTGTTTCTGCATGTAACGCTGAAAATGTATGCATGCATGGTTGCGTTTTCCAAGTTGATTTTCCTTCCAGATTTTTTCTATGATACTTTCATCATTGCAGAATGATAAGTCAAGTGTTGCCAACAGAATTACCTTTAAACCTTGTCATTTGATTTATTTGTTGAGTGAAGTAGTATTATCTAACCCCTTGATGTATTGTTTACATCATCGTTGACTGTCTCAGATGTATACTTTACGCAATTTATGTTTGGCAGATCAGAATCCCCAAGTTTGGCTTTATATTTCACACTGTGATCATGTATGTCCTTCATTAGAATAGCAAAGAAACAGTATTTGCTACAACTGGGGGTCTTACACATTGAAGTGAACTTCACAGTTAACCATTTTACAAATATACTCATTGTTGTATATTTTAGAAACTACAGTATTGAATTTAATATCTTTTTTCAACTGCATCAGTGATCCTCTTTGAGCATCATACTTTTGAAGATTTTTATTTACAACTTCATACCAATCAAAATTGTAATATGTTAATATTTTCTTTTTCATACCTATAGTGATCTGGTGTTACTTCCTGGGTTCTCTCTTACAACATGAAAAAATTTCCTGTCCAGATTCATTCTCATTTTCATCTTTAGCCACAAGCCTTAGTTCCCTGCCAATTTGTTTCTCAACTTTTGTCATATCTTGGTTTAATCTTTTATTTAGCATCAGTTCATCTGATGACTCTAAGAACTTGTTTGCACTTGTAAGTTTACCCTCTCCTTGATTCACAGGGAATGCCCATGAAGGGGCTGGCCATGGTTTCAGTATGATTGCCACCGCTTGTTGGGCTGCCCATATATTTACTAATTCTTTTCATATCCAAAATATCATCCATGTAGTGTTCAGCTTGTCACATAACAGATTTCTCTAAGAATTTCTTTGTTTTTAAATGTCTCGTGGTGTAGCGGTTAGCGTTGCTGACTGTGACGCATTCATGGGCCGCCTAGGGTCAAGCTCATAGGTTCGAATCCAGGTTACGGCAGTTAGTCCACAGTCAACCCAGCTTTTCATCCACCCCTTTGGGTTGGGCGATAAAATGGGTAACTGGGAGTGAAATCAGGAGTTGCTGAGAGGACAAGAGCTAAGGAGGGAGTAGCATTACTCTTGAAGCAGGATGTGTGGGAGTGTGTGAT
>JAUUDW010219022.1:0-14251 GCA_032361385.1 Panulirus guttatus | reverse complement strand
CATGTATTTAATATATTCTGTATTATGTATATGTATATATGTGTGAATGTATTTAATGCACAATAAACCTTTAAAACCAACAAATGAATCCCCAAAGCATTTCAGATAACAGAGATATTACTGTATATAGAGAAAGAGAGACTTAGCAAGCAGTTTGAATACTTCATAATGCCAAAATTAAAATATGCTTCTTAAGTCTGGTCACCATACCTACTAAAGCACAAAAAGCTAATAGAGAAGGTCCAGAAGAGGGCAACAAAGGTGGTACAAAAAATAATAAGAGTTGAGTTACAGGGAATGGCTAGAGGCTTTACATTTGCCCATCTTGGAAAACAGAAGTGAGGAGTGACCTTAACACAACCTTTCACATTTTAAAACAGATTAATGACATGCATAGTGAACAATTCTTTGAGAGTTGTAGGGATAGAACAACTAGACGACATACCATGAAATTAAGCAAGAAGCTTTTTAAGGAGATGCAAAATACTTTAATATTATAAAGATTGATAGGTAAATGGAATAAGATGGCTGAAGACATGGTAAAAGTAGACAGCATTTATAAATCTTGGAAGTTGAGGCTCTCGTCAAGGAGCAGGAATACATCTTTCATATAGATTTATGGGATAATTTTAGCCAGGACAGAAGTCTCTTTGCCAGGAATAGACTTCATTTGAATGGAATAGGAAAAGCTGCCCTTGGCAAAGTGTTAGACAAGAATATCATGCTCTTTTTTTCTGACACACATAAACTAGTTACATATATAAACACAGGAAAACCAAGAGAGGGATTCATGATGATAGGGAACCATATGTCAGAGACTTGATGCAGGTTGGGAACAAAGAAAGTAGGAACACAGCAGAATAATTCAGGCACCCAGCAGTTATGTCCCAGGTAGTAAACATAACTTCACATGTAGCAGTGGGACATAGGCTGTTCAGGGCATATGGCAGAAGGGGTTAGCTTATGCCACTTGAGAACAAGACAGTTATGAGTAAAGGAAGAGTGTGGCAGCTATATGTCAGTGGCAGATATATGTCACTTCACAGGTAGTACAAGTCACAACACAGGAAGAGACAGGTAATACGGCAGCAAGGAATATGACAGGATAGGTTCGCTGTAGGTTGGGAATAAAGCAGGTAGGAAAAAAAAAAAAGAATAGAAAAACAGAGGGCTCCATTTGTGAGTAAAAGTTTACCTTCAAGACAATGGAAGAAAAACCAACCATGATATCATTCAAGGTATTAATTCTTTCACAAATTGAATATTGCTTCATTCTAACTTCACCCTACATCACCCAGGTAATACTGCATAATTAAAAAGTGTTCTCATATCAATGTGCTAAAGGAATTAAATCACTGGCACCAGCTGAACCTCTGAGACATACTCCCTATAGTGCAGACGAGAGAGGTACATCATCATCTGTACCTTGAATATCCTAGAAGGTATGGCTCCCAACTTAGTCAGAAATAATATCCTACTGGCATCACAGGCATGGAATACTTTGTAGAATACCACCTCTGAAATGAAATCATAGGGTGCCATATGCCCAAAAAGTGATAATACCTTAAACATCAAGTACCTAAGACTCTTAAACATCTTGCCTACTATCATCAGAAACAGCATGGGATGCCCTTTAGATTAGTCTTAGAGTGCACTGGACAAGTACCTACAAAGTGGGGAATATGTGGGCCTGCGGGCTGTGGCTTCCAACAGCTTGGTCAATCTACAACCCACACAAGTAGCCTGAGCCCGGCTTGGGCACTGAGGGTGAAGACCCCCAAAGACTTGAGCGGAAGAGAACAAAGCAGGATGAGTCACATCAAGGTTATGTACCAAGTTCATGCAGACAAGCTCATCACTGCCACTGTTGCACAAACATCAATAATGGTATGTCTCAGTCTCAAAATATTTTATGTTAACACACAAGGCATAGATAACAACTTTCTAAAGTTAAAATGTATTTGAAGAAAATTACAACACAACAGGTATTTTGGAATCTTGATTAGATGTCAAAAATAGAGATTTCCTCACCAAATACACAATTCCTGGAAGCACTCTAAATAACAATAATAGGGGAAATAAAGTAGGCGATGGTTTCTAGCTTTTACAGCTCATTTTATTCCTGTGCTGAAAAGTATTGTAGCTGTTAAAAAAATCAGCTCCATTTTTGTAAATATCAGAGGTAAGTTTCATGACAAAATAACAGCAAGATTAATTCATGAGCATCTAGCAGAGATATCAGAAGCAAACGAAAGATCTTATTATATCAGTAATTTGTAACAAAAATGATTCAATCACTGTGGGAGATTTCAATATACTGTTATCTTAGTGGATAGAATCCCTTTCCAGCAGCTCTAGGCATGGGCTGTACCAAAGTTTGCTTGATAGTGCTCTATATCAATAAGCTGAAAAACCTACTGAAGAGAACATATTTGATCTAATTCTGGCTACATATGAAGACCTCGTTAACAGTGTTTTGTACAACTAATCACCACCAAATCACTTTTGAACTAACTTTCAACATTGCCTTTTATCCTGGTCAACATTAGAGTTGAGAATATAATACTAAACCTTAGACTTGCAAATTTTAATGATCTTCATATTGCTCATGACAGGAAAATCTGGGATAATATAATCAATAAAACAATATGAACACAGCTTGGGAAAGTGTCAGTAAACTTTCAAAGTAGTGAAGTAGTGGAGGAACACATGTGCCAATGCATAGTATACAGTCTTTTTCCAAAACAAAGGTGAAATGGTGGAACAATAACATAAAGAATCCTTGTTGTCTAAGAAGTAACACAAAAGAAACTCAAACAAAATTAATAATCAACATAATAACAAAAGAAAACCTAAGGAGTTTTATGGTTGTTGGAAGCAAGTCATTACTCAAGCAAATGATCTATTAATTAAAGAAAATGGTGTCTAGGTTCAATGCAATGCATCTGTATTTACAACTAAAGACACAACTCATGTCCTGAATCCAGTTCCACTGCTAAGAGAGAAAAACATTCTGCAACATATTGATATAAGAGTTGAAGATACACTGTCAGCATTAAATGGAATGAGAGTAAATACAATGGCTGGCTCAGATAAGTTTTAACCAAGGACAATGATAGAGACAAAAAAATAAGACAGTTAAACTCTTGACTGCTTTTTTCAAGAAGTCACTTGTTATGTGGAAAACTTCTAGAGGAATGAAAGCTTGTGAATGTAACACCCATTTTTAAAAAAGGTAATAAATCAATGCCTACATATTATCATCTAATGAGCTTAACATCTGTAGTCAGTAAACTAAAGGAAACCATCAATCAGGATAAGACTAAACCATTAGAGATTTACCACTTGATAAAAGATTCTCCGCATAATTTTTGACGAAATTGCTCATCTTACAAATCTGCTTGATTTCTTCAATGACAGAATCAACATGTAAGATGAAGGTACCCTAGTTGATATCATCTATTCAGATTTTCAAAAAATTGTCGAAGTTCCATATCAAATGTAACATGGTACTGAAGGTACAAATGGGGCTGTTCTTCAGTGGTCGGAAAAATGGCTGGCCATATATAGGTAGTACTGATTAAAGGGCAAGCCTCAGAATGGTTAAACATAACAAGTGGTGTGCCTCAAGGATCAGTTTTAGGATTGGTTCTCTTTCTCATATACAGGGCAACTTTCTATCAAAATTTGCAAACAATATTGAATTGGAAAATAAATCTATAAGAGAAACTGAATGTCTGCAGGTTCAAGTGGACACAAACATATTGATGAACTGGAGTCACAGGAGGCAAAAAAATTTTAGTATCTTTAAGTGTAAAGTTTTACATATCAGTAATGAAAATTAAAAAGGAAGCTACATTATGAACTCTATTGAACTATAAATGGTAATAAGAAAGACTTGGATGTAATAATCTCTGGTGATCTAAAGCCATGTAAAAAGTGCACTGAAGCAGTGAAAAGGGCGAACAAAATTTAAGTCTATGGAAATATATTCACTCATAACAAATCACTGGTGCATGCATCCCTGGTATTAATACTGTGTTCAGTTTTGGGCATCCTTCTTGAAAAAAGACATAGACAGAATGGATAGAGTATAGAGGTGAGCTATCAAGATGTCCCATACTAAAGACAAATCCTGTGAGAGCTAACGAAATGACTTAAATTTATTTAGCTTTAAAAAGAGATGAAGTGATCTAAAACAGGTATTCAGTACTAGTGAAGGCTTTGATAATCTTGATCTAACAAGCTAGTTAAGAACAGATTCATGTCATTTCACATGCAATAATGGTTACAGGCTCATGGGCAAACTTTTACCTCAAATGAAGCAAAGTACTTTTTCTTCAACAGGAATGTTAATATGTGGAATGATTTACCAATTATGGTTGTTGAGTGCAATACCATTGATATGCTTAAGTATAGATTTGATAAATAAAACAATCATGAGAATGAGAAAAATGCCCTATGAATTAAGAATTCCAAAGGTATGTCTGGCAGATAAATGTGAAGTTTATTTATAAGGTACCAGTGATGTAAACTCCTCCCTCAAAATAAAGAAAAAGGTATGTGTACACACAAAAAAATACATATGCATATAGAAATGTAAGGTATCAACAACATATCAAGCCTACAAAACTATAATTATGTGACATAATACATAGAAACTGGCACAGATTACACCAAGAAAACATGAACATATACACAACATGACAACAAAGAACAGTACATGGTTTCTGGCTAATTTTTTTCTTTCTTTTGTTAAAGACATTAGCATTCTGAAAGCAAACATGAAATACATTATATTATAAGTGAAATATAAACTCATTTGTGATATAGTAACCATTTTCATCTTAAACAGGTTGTGTCTTGCCAGGGGATGGTGCGGCTTCCAGCACCACGAATTGTGCGCATACGTGGCCATGCATCCCATGCCCACACTCCTGCAGATACACCTATGCTTCAAACTACACTCAAGGTATAAATGTGATTTTTCTCCTTTCATTTATGAAAATACTGAGTGTGCTTTGCCTATTTATTTAAATGGTCACAAAAAATCTATAACCATGATTAAAAAATATATTTTAAGCTCCATGAATATCATAAAGAAATAAAAGGCAGGAGAAAAAAATTTTCATAGTTACTTATGGAAATTCTATCACAAAAAAGCGAATGTCTTTCCACAGACTAATCAGTCTTTACTATGGCTACATACTCAGAAGTTCCACTCGAACGTACTCTCTGAACTCCATGAATCTCCTCAAATATTCCTAATTCTTTTTCATGAATCTACTTTCCTTTCTCTTCTTTTATACTTCTTCACTCTCTCTTAGCATACATCCTTGGGCAAAATTTTTTCTTTTCAAGAAAATTCTTGTGCAACAAACAATGCTGTTTTCCAGTTAACAGAGCTGAAACAAATGCTAGCAGCCATTCATAATGGATGATGGAAGCCAATGTGCCTGCACTACATCAGTGTGAGAATACAATACCCTGTATGAGCCCATAAACTTTATCTACATATAAGGACTTCTTAACTTATTGAGCTGATAGATGTTTCTGTAATTTATACCACAAAATGACTCTAAGAGACTCACAGACAATGTAGGAAGGCAACTCTTAAATCACAAAGAAGATCTGATGATCATAATGAGAACCACTTTGCAAGTTAGTTATTACTGAGGTAAAGGTTCAGTAAAATCCAACATTAATTAATATCTACACAATCAAATTTTCATGATAAAAGAAGGAGAGTCAGACTTATTGATCAACCCCAAGACAGGACAGCCACTACAAACTGACAGCTACAGCAAGTGAGATGTTAGTATTCTTGGTAAGTGGATGGGAATGTAATGACAACTTGCAAGATGATCACATGACCATTTGTTTCCAATGTGCCAGAAATGTCAAGTGATCAACTGTCATTGATACAAAAGTTACAATGAATAAAAAAGAATGTTGGAATTAAAATGAATACCTGAAAGATGAAACTGTTAAAGCTAACCAGAAGCTAAACACATGTGGATGGCCCACTTCGTTACTCCTAAGATGTAACTAATCACTAATAACAACTGCAAGGCACTTAGTATAACTTCCAAAATAATTACAGTTCGGTGGAACCTAGGCCAGATTTTTTTTTTTTCTTTTTTAAAGGCCCCAGTCACGGACAGAAGTCCACATCAAGGCCGGGCCCCAGATGAAATATAGAGAGAACTGAGAAACAGGAAACAAAAAAAGACAGGGAAAGTATTTACAAATTTTTGAGAAAGTGAAAGAACTGTCTTTTGAAATGGGCCAGGTCATAGTTACTAGGAAAGACATGAGAGTTCCAAAGCTTTGACATGTAGGGAAAGAAGCAGTTATCAAAACGCCACGTCCTTGTCAAAAAGCCTGAAAAATTTTGCCCAATACAACAAAACTGTCTTGAGATATCTACAATCACACTTCAAACCATAGCCAACTGCTAACTATTTAATGTAAATTTCAAGAACAGTGAAACTTAAAAACAGTAAGGAGAAATGAAAAAAAAAAGTAATCTTTGAAAGGAAGTGAAATTATGGAATGTTTGACCAATCACTAGGTAAGTCTGCAGGAAGAGTGTGAAAAGATGATATGAAAATGAGTAGGGAGATTATGATTCCTTGTGTCTCTACTTAAAATAAACGCCAGTATTTTCAGTAATTATATTACGATACATATATTAACACCTATATTAATCCAGTTTTTTCTTGACAGATGGGCACATACCTTGTGTTTCATTTCACAGACTGGACAAGGGTGCATCAATGCCACTTAGTACTCAATGGTATCGAAAAAGTTCCACGAACAGAAGTGCCACCAAAGATCATTCTTGAGCGCATTTATGGCACATACACTACACCATGGCAACAGTCTTATGAAGGTAATATATATCAAATTATAAAACTATGCAAAACTACAGCAGTTTTCTACTAACATTTGAAGACTGCTAATAACTACCAGCATAAATACATATTCAAAACTTTATGTCACAAGCCTCCTCCAATCTAAACTCACTTCAGACAGCATCTTCTCTAAGCATTCAATTTATTAATCTTTTATAAAGCAACTCTACCAGTAACTTTGACATTCATTACAATCACAAGGGGACTTATGTAATTTAATTATTCAAATGTCACAAACCTGACAACAAATTGTCACACGAATTCCAATTTTAAATCACTGAGGAGAGAATGTCTTTACCATAGATTAATGTAAAGCATCCAGATGGTAACCAGGTACAAACATTAATCTTTCCCTATTTGAGCTTTATTGAGCAAATGCTAGTGGGATATGAACTATAGTTTTAGAAACACAAGACACGTAGCTCAAGCTAGTTGAGTTTCTCTTTATATTTTTAAGAAATAAATTACATAATCAATATCCTATCTATTTCAAGTGCCTTTAGCAAGGTAACACCAGGAGCATATGAAAACTGGTTCCATTTGCACCCATTCAATCTCTAATATAACAAAACCATCTGCCTTCCATAGCTAAGCCCGACAAACAACTCCACAGTTTTCTTTGATCACTTCATAGAGGCATTCAGTGTGACAGTAACTAGCCAGGCCTAAAAATTAATTTTCTATGATAACATAATCACCTGGCCATCAAGTGGCAATGCACTCAAAATAGGTGGCTCATCACTGTCATCATGGAATTTCAGTCATTTTGGAGTAGGAGATCAACCACATGCTCAGTTTAGGAAATGCAGAAATGCGAATGTGACAGCACCAAGCCTGCCACAGGCACCATGGTAGCTGTCTCATAACTCTTAGCCAGTGGAAACCAAGCCAAGCCTCCCAGACCAGTCTCACATCCAGCAGTTGTGTTTACTCACATGTGCTGAGCTTGAACTTCCAATTTTTCCTAATAATTTTGCAGTACTATTATGAAAACATCAGCAGTCAATTTAAGTAAAACTAGTATTATTAATTTTATGATAATATTCACATACTATGTACGATAACTTATGTACATGATAACTTGTATATTTGGTTATCATCTTTACTATTTTCATCATTATTAAACTAAACATCCTAGAACACTCCCTGACACTACTTTTGGACAAGGAAAAGGATCTTGTACCACTATCTACAAACAGTTCATCTACTCCACCCTAAACTATGCCTCACCTGCCTAGTCATCCACCACGTCAAAAGCAAACATAACAAAACTGCTGATCATCTAAAACAAGGCCATCAGAACAATCACTGGCTGAAAAAAAAAAAAAAAAAAAAAAAAATCCAATACAATACAAAAAAATTTTTAGTTTGCAGTAATCTTTGACCACTCCCACCCAAATCACACCATAACCAAAGAGCAAACCCCAAGTAAAAGCAAACAATTTAACCCAGCTTCACAATATAGCAATCTATATTCGCAACTCGCCACCTTCCCCAATAAACATAACGATGACTAAACACATACATACTGTATCAACTTGACATGCATTAATTAACGACCCTCCAAACCCATTCTTAAATTCCATCCCACCAGACATACACCCATTTGAAATTGCATTCCCTTTGCATATACAAGTGACACTTTCTTGTATGCTTTCTAGGCAGCACCCATATCTGCATACAACACTACAAACACAGATTCAACACATCACAGGACCTGTCATGCCCAGGATATAACTCCCATTGTGAAGATATTGAATTTTACTCCTCTGTTGTCCAGCACTTATGTCACTCATACATAAAATGTCACCACTCCTTACATCACCCTATATCACTAGTGGCCCCAGTATCCAGACTTCTTGAAAAACTGATCCACAACAGAATCAAGCAGAATGTCCCACTCTCAAAAACACAGCATGGCTTTAGACCCAGTCTCTCCACCAACATACTCTACGCAAACCTCAAACAACACATCCTGGATGGCTTCACCCATCCAACCACAACCCCACTCCTGCTGAGTACTTGTCAATAAATATTAAAAAAAAATCAACACTGCCCCCAACACAACCTTACTCAGAAAATCCTTGACATCACCATCTAAAATAATAAAGAAATGGTTAGCCACCATTACAGCTGGCCAGCAAGCCAAATTCACTCACAATGGTTTCTACTGTAAAATGTTTAAGCTTTACAATGGAGCTCCCCAAGGTGCAATTCCTTCCCCAATCCTCATTTATCTATTCATACATGACTAACATTACCTCCGGAAGAAAGTCTTTTCACATGATGATGACCTCACAATGACATCATAATATCTTGACTTTACCCTGACAATAAGAACTATAACCACTATTATAAACAGTGGTAATTTAAAAAGCATGATCATTTTAAAACAGAGACATAAAATATACTAAAATTAATAATTGTCAGTCATTTTCAGAATATTACTTCAGTTTGTTTACCAAAACAGTTTCCTCAAGAACAACAGTGGCTGGATAATTGGGTGATTACAAGAAAAATATAAACATAAAACTTGAGAATTGATACACTGATAAAAAGGTTTTCATATTTCAGGTCATATGGAGACAAATGGCAGCATTACAGACATTGTTAGCAAAAAAGAAGTAAACCCATCACCCCTTCTTGACACCAGTATCAAAAAAGTTGGTAATAAGCCCTCCACATTTCCCAAGCCTTCCGCAGAAATATCTAACAAGAATCTGCGCCACTGCCGAAATCAGGATAACCAAACAAGCAAGCAAGTCAACAATAAGGTAAAGTCAGTAAACCACAGTAATGAACCAGAAGGACACAAAGAAATCTCACATCACATCTTCCTTGATATGAATAAAACAGAGGAAATAACAACATTATTAGATGATGATGAAGATGAATTTGCTTCAGATACATCTGATGACCTCCATAAGGTAACTAGACTCATCTATCTATCCATTATCTTTGAATCCCTTCCCATTTATATGAGGTGGGTCAAGTGTATGCACCATTGCATAACTATTAAAAATTCATTTTGAAGACCTGGGGCATTCAACCTCAATCCTAAAGGCTTCGAAAAGGGTAGGAATGCCTAACTCTCCACAGACAACTTACCTGCCCACAACTCTAAGACAACTTCACCAGTCAAATCATATATATTACATGTCAAATTTTACAGAAAAATGCTATATGCATCAGTTAATCTGACATTCCAATACGTATGGAAACAGCAGTACCTTTTTCATTTATGGAAATATTTCCAAAAACTTTCTGAAGTAAGCAAGACCATGAGGACATCTGAGGCAAAGTAGCTATTAATATTTTGAATTTTTCCATTTGTGGACAAGTAATCATTTCAGTGATAAAAGCTAGAGTAACAGCTTCACAAAGATCTCTTTTTAAATCTTCAAAGAAGAGGTAAACAGAGAAATGTAAATGAATCATATAAATTGAATTCTTTGAGTGGGCTTAGATATAAATAGGGGCAAAACATGGGAGATCAAAACAAGGGCAATAATAAATATGAATGTGCAAAAGGATAAAGTTACCATAGCTCCCAAAAAAGTTTGTCAGAGCAATGCTTCAGTAAATGTAATGAAGACCACAGTACAAAGAGACAGAGTGATATACAAAACATTAAATCCTCTGATACAAAGAAACTGTTTAAACAGAGTAATACATTAACCATTAATCCCCCAGTACAGAGAGAAAGACAAAATGACACATAAAGCATTAATCCCCAAGTACAAAAAGACAAAGTGATATGTAAAGTATTAATCCCCAGGCACAAAGAGAGACAAAGAGATACATAGATCATTAATATCTAGTACAGAGACAAGTTGATTATTTAATGTATTAATTCCTTAGTACATACATAAAGACAGAGTGATGCATAAAGCATTTATTCCTTTAGTACACATTTTAAAATGTGATATGTAAACCATTAACACCTTAGTTGAAATACCTCCAATTAATAAGTCAATGAAATGAAATACTACTTCAGTCTCCCCCTTCATGGACTCAACACTGTGATGCCTGTTCAGGTAAGTTACAACCAGACTGTAAGTAAAGAGGAAGGTTAAGCTTCTGGCTTAAATAACATTCTAAATTCCTCTTCTTACACTACATCAAAGGAGATTTTTCAGTGACCTTGGCAGTGAATTTCAATACTTTTTTTGTTTTTGATGTTTACAAAAATACGGCTGAAAACTCAAATGAAATACCTGAAACCCAGAGATACCTAGTAATGTTTTTGTTTATTCTGAGTAAGAGAGGAAGGAACCTTCTAAATCATGATTTAGCTACCTATTTTCTACAAAGTATCTGTTAAGGCAACACAGTACTCTAGTACATTGAATTCATGTTCCCCAACACAGGTAGTGCGAAAAAGGCTATCAACAGACATCACACCACTTTTGAACCCACATCCAAAGGACAATGTTCTCATCCTTTTGTTACGACCTGCAGAGGAGACTCAAGCTTGGCAGTTCCTGTCATCATGTATACAGGTAAATATCACATTATGAAAGAGTAAAGGAACAAACAGATAGTCAAAGTCTGAAACTGTTTGTGTTTCCTGGTGTCCAGAATGTGTCCAGAGTAATTTCAGGGACTCCATATCCTCAGCCATAATCCTAAATACTTTGAAGCAAATGACATGAACATACATATAAAATTAAACTAGTTTCACTCGAAAGTCCTGCACAAATTAATTAATGTCAACACTGCTATGCATCATCACTACCTCTTCAATAGTTTCTGCTATGTGTTGACTATTTAAAAAATAGATAAATTTATAAATGATGTAGCTATGTTAATTCTGATCTTAACCATTTTCATCAACTAAAGTCTTCAAAGTTTTGATAAACTATATGTGAAATTTACAAAATTCAAGTGAGTGCATGTTCAAAAGCTAAAACAAACTAACGAGAAAGTCTGCACCAGCATCAAAAAGTATTCTCGTTTTACTTTAAAACAGTTCAGAATTAATTAACACATCTCCCTTAAACTCATGACTTCACAATACACTTGAGTATCATTGATTCAACAAATGACTATCCAGAGAAAGACTTTCAAAAATGTTTTGCACATTTATAATGTGCTCCAAAACTCATAGAAAAGTATAATTCTTCTCTAAGACAAACTTTGAAACAGATTCTACTGATGCTACCTCATCACATTAAGCCTCAGAGTCACAGTCCAACTAAAAGAAAGACAAAAGGACCTGCAGCATAGAAAAGTATAATTCTTCTCTAAGCCAAACTTTGAAACAGATTCTACTGATGCTACCTCATCACATTAAGCCTCAGAGTCAAAGTCCAACTAAAAGAAAGACAAAAGGACCTGCAACTTACTAGGATTGGCAGGGGCTTTTGACCCATCAGAGGAGGCCCAACAATTTCCTCTAAAGGCAGGAACAATGAGTGAGAAACAAAAGAAGAGCCTTGCAACTCATAGGAAGGATTCTAACAAGATTAATATGATCCTTAAGCTGTGCTAGGTTTAACAGATGTTCTTAATATATGTGGAAGATTTAACAGGATCTTTTCCTTTAAGAGAGAGGAGCACCGACAAGAGGAGGATTGTTCAGGCCTTTAATGGTGCAGTCAGGCTGAACGTAGTCTGGAGAAGGCTCTGGCTATTTAGTCATACATGGGATGAAGGAAGATCAAGGATCATCCTCAAATGGTGAAGTGCCAAAAATTCAAAACCTAAGGTCCTGAATCAACTGTTGGTCAGTCCTTGAAAACAAAGGAACTCTACCCTTCTTTGCTCAGGATTCAGATGGTTGCTTTTGCAAGATATGCCCATTTTTTAAACAATGCAGAATGAGAAAACAGCTGTTGTTCAAAAATCTTGCCAGAAGAATTAAGTGCAGATACCATTTCAGACACACCAAGCTCCACTCTGGGAAGTGTTTAAAGAAATGCAGATGTCTCGGTAAACACACTTCACATGGGGGTCATCAGCTTCAAAGTGACCCCACACTGTTGGCAATAGTAAAAATATTTCAGTTTTTGCTACAAATGAAACTTGAACCAGAGAGATACCAAGATCCTTCAGTAAGGTAGATGATCAGAAGGTTTTGTTAAGAAAAAGGAAATACTGACACAGGAGAGGTTCTGTAAAAGAGACAAAAGCTTGTGAAGATGTTCTATCATTTCCCCAAAGAATTACGAACACTTCTGAAGTAAATTTGCCTCTAAAATCGTGACCAGTACCACAGTTACACCAAGCACTGTTAGAGTAAACTCAGTAAGAATGATCTGTAAAAGCTAAAGTTAACATGAAAATAAAAAAGAATATATTACATATATGTTACATCTTAATGATTACAAACTACTGTATACATATTTTTATTAAAGAGGTAAGCTGGCTTCTAAAATGGCAACCACCATTTCAACTGTGTTAGAGTTAACAGACCATGAAACAATCAGCAAAAACATTTAAGAAACACACAATCAGAACAACATCAGCAAAAGTGCTCAAGTCAACCAGAAAATACAGTAAATAAATGCTATCACAACTATAAGCACTGTCAAGTTTTAAAGTTACACCTTCAAACTATAGGTTTTTTGTACCAAAGTAAAGTTCTCTATGCTCTACTCATATATGACCTACTCACACTAAAAACTACAGCCTGTATTTGTGAGCATTACTTACCAATATACTTTCTCCTCACTTTTATATCCCTTATGAGCATTCATTTTATAAGTTTTATATTCTTAAAATATCCAAAATTGGAGATACTGGGTATGGGATACAGAATCTGAAATGCAAACCCTTTTCCTGGAGAAATTTATCTCTGCCTTGGACAATTTCTCCTCAAATAAGTTTATTAGGTGCACATCCTCTGCTTAATCCAAGCAAAGCCAGAGTATCTTTTTCCTGGATTCCCTTTTGATTGCAAGCAAATCATGATGAAATGATAGGGTAAGGAGAAAATCCACTTTTAGAAATAATTTGTTTCTTCTCCCAATGGTTTTCATGACAACCTGACTATGAAGCACTCCTTTGCCTCTCCTTTTTGGTCTGCTGGTGTTGTACAGCAGTCTATCTTGGACTGAAGGAGGTAAATAATGGCTAAACAGAGAGTGGAATTACTCCCCTTTATAAAATGCTCATCATTGTATTCCTTGTGTCCACAGTAACCACAATAAGAAGCACAATGAGCAAAGTTCATTTTAACAAAATACTCATAAGGAAAAAATTAAGTTCTATAAGCAAGTCTTACCTTTCATACATATCTCTGACTAATATATATTTTTTTTTTTTATGTTGCAGGCTCCAGTCACGGACAAAAGTCCACATCAAGGCCGGGCCCTAATTGAAATATAGAG
>JAUUDW010218911.1:0-14251 GCA_032361385.1 Panulirus guttatus | reverse complement strand
TGAACGTTTCTATCCAATTTAAAGACAGTATGAACGTTTCTATCCAACTTAAAGAGAGTATGAACGTTTCTATCCAATTTAAAGAGAGCATGAACGTTTCTATCCAATTTAAAGAGAGTATGAACGTTTCTATCCAGCTTAAAGAGAGTATGAACGTTTCTATCCAATTTAAAGAGTCTGAACGTTTTTTGTCTGGTCAGTCAGCTGCTGCTCTTCACTGTGTAGAGATAAAGATAATCAAGATCTACAGGGAGAAAGATATCATGTCTTCCTGTGAGTGAGGGAAGTGAGGGAAGTAAAAGCGTCTCCCTAATCATCTAATTCCCTGCCGCTCCCCGTATGACACACCCACGGAAATCTTCCATCATGACATCACCGGTTTATTCCAGTCAGGAATCCAGACTGATAATCGCATTAACAAGAGACTTTTGCTCGGAGTTGAGGCATTTATAAAAAGCTGTGTTTGGCGCTGTGCTGCAGTGACTCACAAGCCGAAGGATGAGCATTCCACAAGAGAAATGAATTCAGACGTTGAGTTTATTCCAATCAATTGTCTTTAATTCAGATTATCTTTACCATTACGTTGAAAGAAAAGATAATTCTTACATCAGTAAAGCCTTTTTTGCCGTTATTGCTATTTCTGAGGCTTTCATCTTTCCAAATATAATTCAGTAAGTTTAAACAGGAGCGTACGCTTAAGCCCTGATAAACGTACCTATGGGAAAGCTTGAATCTAAAGCTTTAATGACAATACAAGCTTGTTGCTCATCCAATGACGTCTTTTGAGATCTGTACCTCAACAGTTTTATATTTCGCTTGTTATAATCAATAAAACTCACAGTCTTAATCAAACTAGATAAAGGACAATCCCTGCAATACCAAGACTTAAATCTATTAGACTTAAGTTACTACATGAACCTTAAAATAACAGCTGACATGAAATAAATATTTACGTTACAAATTTATGAATGGCAACAGTTAGTGACGTCATCGTGGCGTTGATGACGTCAGAGGAGTGTTTTTGTTGTTGTTGTTGTTGATTTTGTCGGAGGACGATCATTCAGCTCGTGACCCTAAGTCGGCAGACAGTGTCCAGCCACCGCACGCCAGCAGTATCCTCGTCCGGGAACCGCACTGTGACCAGGGAGCCACCAGCCGTACATAGAGGTGAGGGAGTGAGGTGGATCGAGTGCCGACAGACGAGGAGAAACGGCAGAGATGTGGGCAAACGGTACCGACACACCCAGCCCCATAGTCACAGGCCCGTTAGTTATTTATAGAGGTGGCATAAGTACTATATTTACTTTTTCTGTACCACAGGAGTAGCCACGCCTTCATTATAGGCTTGACGACTCCTTTGACATAGGGGTCATCTATATTAAGTGCATGGTTGACAACAATTCACCTAGTCAAATGATGCCCCCCATGAAAGGTGGTTTACATGCCATGTTATTTATGTAACTTTGGGTTAAATTTGGAACATGCAAAACCTAACACACCTTAGATAAGGGGACGTGAAGTTGGTCATCAGCCAACCCCTTGGTTGTGGGATACACAGGTGAGGAGAGACAGTTTTACCTCAATATTGAGGGTTTAGCCTTTTAATTATTTTCAGAAATGAGTTGTGTCTCACTCCCCGGTGCAGATGTGCACTGTACTCTCATAATATCGTAGTAGAAAAAGTAATCGAATCGTCTTCCACAGATTGAAGCAAAGTCAGTAAATATTTGCTTTCCGTGTGCTACTATTTGTCGATTCACTGAGACATTCTCTGGAAGAAAAAGTATTATGCTTATGAGAAACATTCATATTTATGATGGGGGTTAATACAAAAATACTATGAGTTCAGAAGGCATTGTACGAGTTGAGCCATTACTTAAGTCTGTTTATCTCTCTATCTGTATATGACACTTGTTCCCACCTGGAACATCCTCAGGGAGGTGGCCACGGCAATAGTCTCCATAACTGGTGAACTCCAGTTCCACTTCTCAGCCTTTAGTGCCTCACCCGTGACAAGCTACTGGCAGAGGGCAGGTCTATCGCAGTGTTTGCAGAGGCTCCTACCTGATGTTCCTTCTGACTACTACTGCCTAATGTTCCTACCAACTACTACCAAATGTTTCTACCTAATGCTCCTGCCTAAATGTTCCTACCTATTACTTCTGTCTATTGCTTCTATGATTTTGCCAAAAGGCAGTGCTAGGACATAGTGCTCATCACAGGAAAATCTGGATTTACGAAGAATGAGCTGTGTGAGTTCAGTGTTGTCACGTGTTATGTATGACAAGGAGAGATTGTATGTTTGCTGACAGAATGCCAGTAGCCCATGTTTGGGTGAGGCAGAAAGAAGAGACAGTTAACTGATTCAAAGGAGTACATCATGACCATCACTGAAGTGCTGGCTCACTATGCAGCCATCTTTAACCCTCCCGATACCCAGGTGGGTAGTACTGGTAATATACCTCCCTGGTTGTTGGCTTACCACCTGCTACCTACCACTGAAGTCTGTCTTGTTCCACTAATGTATTGGACAGTAAATCTAACTCAGACTATGGATGTGAGAGGGTTTGTATTTCTTTATGTCGCTGTTTGTGATCTTTCTCAATTTTTTTGTATGTTGTTGATCCTGATAAATTTTATGTTAATGCTAAAAGAGGAATGAGGCTTACTGTATACAGTGAATGTGGTGACTCACTACTGATTTCTTTGAAAATGGGGACGCACCTGAAAATTCTCATTAGGAATTATCATGTTATGTAATGTAAAGTTGGTCTGGCTCAGTTTTTCCTATATTTCTATGGAAATCATACTGGAATATTTACAAGCAAAGTCACTAACTGATACAACCTCCACTGTTATACCTCTCATTTTTTTAATGAAGATTCCCTTCCCTTTCTTAAAACTCCTGTCATGAGTATGGACATATCTTGATAAGGATAACAGAATTTCTGTGGTCGGAAAAGTAGATAAATCTATAAATGAAATAGAAAAAGGGAAGTGAGTGATTACTGTCAAAGCAAGGTAACCTCACAAAAGTTGCAGTTATAGAGACTTTCTGAAATATGACAGACCTATATTTCATTTAAGAAAAAAAATTTATGTACCATTAATGAGCAGTTAGAGATGATGGAAGTGCTAAGTATGAGGGATGTGGGTTCTTTTTAGCAGAGCAGAAAATAGATTTTCAGTGATCATAATTGATATGAAAGGAATGATTCTGTAGAGTAACCATTCAAAGCAATGAGTGTCATCTTGTGAAGCAAAATTTGATCTTGATTTTAGCTGTATACAGCATTAAGGTCCTCATGTGTTGGAAATATTAAGTAGATATTTTGGTTGGTTGTTACAAGGGTAGGATGGGGGAGATTGTTGTTTAGTAGTCTGCTGTTTTTGTGTTTATGTTCAAGTACTTGTGGATATTTTTTGATGAGGTATTATTGTTACGCATATCAGAACTTGACAAATGAGTGCAGGGTTTTAAAGACTGAAAAAGTGTAACTCTACTTGAAGAAAAATGTAAAAATGTAATCCAACTTTGGTTAGGTCTGGGTTTCCTTTGTTTGAATATATTATTACCTATAACAGCTGAGCCTAACCTTGGCTCTGTCTTGAATTAGATTAGCTTGAGCGGAGATGATGTAAGAGTGCCTTTTCTTGAGACTTGCTAAACTTTATGAAACTTTTGAGTGGCTTAATTTGATTATACTGTAGAGTAACTAAAGCAAACCTCATGTTTAAGAGTCCAACATCAGTTTTAAATTATGTGGCATGATCATTTATAAATAAGGAACTAATTTTTCAGATGAGTTCAGAGACACCTAAGAAGCCAGCGCCAACCCGGCCCTCTCCACCATCAAACCTGACTGCATCACCAGCAGCTACACTAGAGGAGGAGTTTGAGAATATTTACCGAGAAGCCTACAAGCTGATTGATCATGGCATTGTTCTCGTGACAAAGGGACTCAATACCCAGGTTTGTTTAACCAAGTTACACAATGGATAATATCATACGGTATTATTTGCTTTACTCCACATTCCACCCTCATTTACCATAAACATCACCCCCCCCACCTCACAATGAACCTTCAACCAGTCTTCCCACATCCAGCCTCTCAACATGGTCATACCACTACCTTATTTCGATGTTGTCATTCCAAAGGTTTTATGGTTACTGCCCATTCTCTGTTCGACATCCATAATCCAGTGGCACACATTACAGTACTGTCATGTCATTCTTTTCAGCTGACCTCTGGGGAAACAAGATATGAGTAGATAGATAGATCCACATCTGCAGACTCACCTGCTACAGGTGGGATGGCAAGAGTCTTCCATATACAGCTTCCATTAGCTTGTGTTACATTAGGCATTGCTGTATCCACTGCATTTGCAGACCTATTTCTCTTGAATAACTTTTCTCCAAGTGCCAGCTAACAAAAACCTTCATAATTTTCAACATCTTGACTGTTTACCACTACAGTTTTATAAGCTTTGTATTTACTTATTCCAGAGAAAAATTATTTTCATTCAGCACACTTGCTTATACTGGATGAAAACACCTACACGCCACATCATTATCTGCCTTTGGCATTCTGCTGCTTTATCCTTTTAGGAGCCTTAGGAAAATTTGTGCAAAACATTCCATAACTTCTTATTCTTGATTTGCCCCTTTGGCAAACACACACACATGTGTAAAGCTCCCTTTGCTTACACATATACACCCACCATGGTGTAAGGAATTATGTAGCAACCCACGAACCTGATGGGCTCATGTTTGAACTCAAGACAAATGGGCCATTTCACAGTGAACCAGATGTTCATCCTCCCTTGTGGGGTTGTTTAATTAAAGGCTACTTGGCATAAGCGGGGGAATATAAACTTACATTACATTAGAACCCCTTGCACTGGGCTCTTGCTGTGTTAAGGAAGTCAGCCACTTCAACTGGTCAGGACTACAGGTCAAGAAGTTTGGTGTTACTGTGTGTAGGGAGAGTGCAAGGCAGCTAAGGAATAGATATTTGGTTTCTCCATTGTTGAAGTTGCATCTTGGTCACAAAGGGCCTTGTGGTTTGTTGAAATGATGTTTGTAATGTTGAAAGGATGGGTGCAGATTAGAAAGTGTGACTTGTATTTGTCTGTGGAGTAAACCTTCAGATTGGTGAATGTCTGAAGGGATGGAGGTCAAGACAGGGTTGTGTGGGTGGTTGTTCAATGTTCGTTAAATCATTACAGTGTGAATATGTTTGTCTGTGGTTTTTTTGTGTGGAAAGGGGTCTGTAAATACAGAAGACCAAAGTATTAGGTAGAGTTGATATTTCTGTTTCAGTATGATGAATGGTGGTTGGTTATGAAGTGGCTTGGTTGGAAGGGGGCTAATGTTGGATGAAATTGGTTGCTGAGCTTGTTGAGGGAGGATCAATGGAGTTGTTTTTATACTGTTGTGCAGATGTGTAATGTTTGTGGCTGTTAAGTAGCTGGTGGCTGTTTTGAATGCCATACAGCCATACCCTATTTACTTGGGTTAAGTAGGGATGACAGCAGTTATAAGGAATACTAGTTTAAGCCTTGAATGATGGCCAACATTGTGCATTGTGCTTTTAGATTTTATCACCTAAAAAGATTTTTCTGTATCTAGTTTTAATAATACCATACCGTATACATATATTCTTTTTACTTATTTTCCATCTCATAATTTTCCTTCCCAGATTCATAATTTGTTAAAAAAATTGGTTATTCACTTGTAACAATAAGAGCATCAGGCTCCCTGTTTTCATTTTGCCAATTTGTTTTTATCATAAGATAATTAACTGAGGAAATGCTGGAATGTGACTGGAGTGTACAGCGTGTATAGTAGTTACTGATCAAGAGATACTTATCTTGGAGCTAGATGAAAGGCTTGTAGAAAATACTAAGATTACATAGTGTGCAAGGGATTCCCCTGAAGGCAGTGAAAAGGTTTTGTAAATTAAACAAAGGATTAGTTGAAGTAACATTGGATTGACTGATTGATATGTTGAAATAAATGGATTAGCTGTGTTGTTGGTCACTAGATTCACACATTACTAACATTGAGAGAAAAGTTATGGCTTATAATGAAAATATTGATTTTTAATCAAATTAGATTTGAAATGATTTTAGATTAAGAATACTTTTAAACATATGTGATGGAGTTATAAGATTGGAATAGAGTGAAGTGTTACTTTCTCCCTAGTTTATAGTCTGTATTCCTCCATACTGTAGGATGGATTTTAAAATGCAGAAAATATATTGGATTATTTGCAGGCTAGTGTAGTATTGCAGAAGGGATTGACTCTCATAGACAAGGCTCTTTCTATGAAGGTGGAATCCTTTGATTGCAGTGCGGAGAAAGTGCAGCAGTATGCTGAGATGCAACACAAGATGAGGTGTACAAGGTATGACACGTTTACATTATTCATGGTAAAATATCTCTTAGAACCTGAGGCAGTTATGTTTTTTCCTACATGTGGAGCATGTGACTCATGTTAGAGGTTCACAGAGATTTCGTTTACCTACAATTTCCAGATTGTTTGTTGAAGACCCAGCAACGGTACCCAGAGTATTTGTTGGAGGATACTGCACTTTTATGTAGTGGTTACGTAAGTGAAGCAGTCATCACTACTTGCATAGAATATTAAGTTTGTGAAAAGAATGATGGCTGTTGGAGCAAGGTGGAAAGTAAAGTGGTGGCGTCAGGAATGGATGGGGTCGAGCAAGTGTGAATATGTACATGTGTATATGTGTATATGCATGGGTATGTGGGTATATATGTATATGTTGGTATGTATATATATGTACTGTGCATATATGTGCATGTATGTATATATGTGTGTATGTGGGGGATGGGTCTTTCTTCGTCTGTTTCCTGGCGCTACCTCGCTGACGCGGGAAACAGCGATCATGCATAATAAAAAATAATAAATAATAAATAAATAAATATATATATACCCTAGCTTAAGCCAGGTACCCATTTTATCAACCAAGCCCTAGGGATGGATGAACAGCTGGGTTGACTGTGGACCGACTGCCGCAACCAGGATTGGAACCTATGTGCTCGACCCTGGGCGGCCCGTGAATGCGTCACGGTCGGGGATGCTAACTGCTACACCAACTTTCTTTCTTGAAAGCATTTGATTTTTTGATATGAATCGTTGAAAATCCTGTGTGCATATAAGTAAAAATAGCATTACAGTGTTTGCAATCTTAAGTCATTCCCTTACGTACATTTCAGAAAGGAAGTTCTAAACCACTTCTCCGATACTCAAGCAGCAGCTGCTTCACGCACCAGTGGTACAGTTTCCCAGATGGAGGATGCTCCACCCTCATATGATGATTACCTTAAGTCTCTCGAGCCAGGTGAGTCACAGGATGACTCGGCTGGGCTGGACATCACAAGATAGGGTCTTCTATTCATGCAGGATGACTTGTAAATGTTAGAAAAAAAAGATAGTCCAGCTAACACACATCTTTGCACAACCATCAGATTCATGTCCCTCTTGATCATACAATCTCTCTCATTTGTTCCACCACCTTCACCTTGGGTCATGTACCATGAATATATTTTTACACTTGTCTCTTTTGGATCCCTTACCACTAATAAGCATACTCCCAGACACTGTCAGTCTGTCTCATCCTGATTTCCCTCTTACCCGAACATTTGCACATTCTATCCTGCTGTACTCTCTGCCCCATCCGGAAACATATCCCCATACATATTTCTTTCATATAACCTTGGGGGGGTCCTCTCCCACAAAAACTCTCCCTTAAGCTATTTTTCTCTTTTGTCATACTCTGTTCTTCCTTCCTTCCCTGAGCTTCTCTCCAACCAACACTTTTTCACATTATTTTTGTCCACCCCCTGGGTTTCCCTTCTTATTAACATACTCCCTAGTTCTGTCTTTTTGTTTTACTTTGGTGTTCCCCACTTACCAACACACCCTCACTCTTTCGGGAGATGGAGGTAAGGGACAGGCAAAATGAATTATGGTTGAATAAATGTCAAATAGACAAGGAAGTATGGAAAGCATATAAGATTCATTAACCAGGCAGTGTGTTAAAGGTATAATAGAACATTTCACGAAGGACAGAGAAGCACGAGACAAAAAACAGTAGAAAATATATAACAGTTGCATAAATATATCAGAACCAAACTATCAGCTACTAAACTAGCTGAATGCTAAGCTTCATAATAAATTCTTAGTTGAAGACATGCAACCCTCATCACTATCACACTAGGTGGGAGAGTGATCATGAGAAACAGTGGGATTGTTAGACAGAATTTATAGAAGCTCTTGAAAGAACTGGACCAGTATATATAATGAATTTGGTCTTGATAATTTCTTGATTTATATACTCAATGAGTGTACTTGAACACTTGAAACATTGCTGTGAGATGCCCTTTATGGACTTGCAGGAAGTGTGATTTCAAGTCAGTATGAGATGCTGTTTATGAACTTGCAGTACGAGAGTTAATTTCATTCCCATCTTTATGAAAGATAAGGACCTTACCTGAGGTGGGATTTATATTTTATGCCTTGACTGGCTAGTAGGCAGTAGGTTGTAGACAGCAGCCACTCAAGTCAGTACTACCAAACTGATGTATGAGTGTTGAAGTAATATGCAGAACCTTCTGTGTCAGGATTGCTGGTCTTACTCTGTCTCATTAAATTAAGCTACTGGGTTAGTCTTAAGTTCTCCCAGCATACACCATACACCTACCCTCCATGTATTTCTATCTTCAGTCTTTTCTACGCCATCCTTTTTTCTCTTTTTTCTTAATTGTGTAAATTGCTATCTATGTATTTATATCTCTGACACCTGTTCCCTTCTGGAACTCCCTCAAGGGGGTGGCCGCAGCAATAGTCTCCAAAACTAGTGGACTCCATTGCCGCACCTTAGCCTTTAGTGCCTCACCCTTAACAGGCCACTGGCAGAGGGCAACTCTAGCACAGTGTTTGCAGAGGCTCCTACCTAATGTTCCCAATGACTACTTCTACCTAATGACCCAATGCTTCCCTCTAATGTTCGTACCTACTACTACTATCTACTGCTCCTACCCTTCAGCCAAAAGGCAGGACTAGCACATAGTGCTCCTTGCAGAAAAATCTAGAATTACAAGGAATGAGTTGCAAGAGACAAGTGTCGTCAAGTGTAAAGTGTAACAAGGAGAGACTGTATGTTTGTGGGCAGACTGCCAGCAGTCCATGTGTAGATAAGACAGAAAGAAAAGACAGCTACCTGAGTCAAAGGAGTGCAACTTAACTACCAATGAAGTATTGGCTCACTACACAGCCATCAATCACCTTCCTGATACTCCCTAGTCAGTGGCTGCTTACCAAATACTACCTAATTAAGCTTGAGTAAATAAAAGAGAACTCTTAAGATAATGCTTCAAAGGAAAAATTCTTACTTCCAGCAAAGCATCCATCTCTCCATGTAATACTTCTTAAGGTGACCAAACCTCTAATTACATAACTCCTCACAATTAGTAATACTTCAGCAACTGCAGGAAATTCCATAGCAAGTACTAATTTTTACCACATGCACTTGCACCATAAGAAAAAGAAGTTCCCTAGTATATGACATTTTTCTTAAAAGGCTTCCATCAAACTAAAAACATCCTTAGTAGTTACTTCAGTCATCACCTCATCTAAAATCATAAGCACATTTCATACTAACCTTTGATGATGATGTGCCTTGTGATGCAACGGCAATAATGGCAGTGGCACATGCTACAGTGAGAGCAGCAAGCAATGCAGCCATGGCAATTGTGCAGAGCTTCTGAAGGCGCATGGAATTCAACGGTTCCAGAAGAGGTAGGGATACAACTCGCCAAACAGTACTCAAATCTATTACCATCATATTTAGTCTGAAAATAAAATCATAACCACTATTGCATATATACAGGAACTTAATGAGGTACACTCAGCAACATAAACATCCCCTTTTATAGTCTGTGTTAACTGGAGAAGATGAAACCCAATGACACACACCTCTATAATACATTCATAACAAGTGGCAGGCCTAACGATTCCCAGCAATATAAGTCGTAATTCTGCCAAAAAACAGCAAGAGCTTCTAAAACATCCACCAACCACTCCAAATCTGAAGTTAACAATATGCTTGTCCTTACATGAGGGCAGAGTATAAAGCTTTAACTGATGACTGTAACTGTAATCTATACATCTAGCAGTGCCTTGACAGAGATTCTGCTTAAATGGCTACGATAACGTGGCACTAACCAAATGTCTTGCTTAATGAATAATCTTGTTCCTCTCTGCTACCACCTGCATTACATTTTATATCTATTCCAAGTCATCTGAGGCTGATTTCAACTACATGTCAAGTCTTCCTGTAAATGTTTCTGTAGTCGTTCAATGCAGGTTTCTTATTTCTTCTATTTGTATGTTAAATATCTGCTCAAGCTTCCTGGCTGGGCTTTCCTACATTTCTCATTTCACATCTGATACTTTCCATGGTCTTCTAAAAAATCTAATAACCACATGTCAAGGATGGTCAGCAGTCCTCACTTTGTTCCTTTTGTTCCAACTTTTAGAAGGCAGAATACAAAGTGAGGAGGCTTTCTAGTCCCACCATTCACTTCCTTTCAGTCACCTTCCGTGACAGGCAAAGAATAAGTGGTAAGTTTTCTTTTTCCCCATCCCCAAGACTTTTTTTATATGTTTGCCGTTTCCCATGTTAGTGAGTAGGTATCAAGAGGAGAAAAAGACATGGCCTTATTTGCTACCATTTGCTCTCTCGCCATCATGTATAATGCACAGAAACCAGAGCCCAGTATCCACAACCAGGCCCCAGAGATCTTTACGAGGTTTGCCTAGGCTGCTTCATATGCCCTAGTTCAGCCCATAGAGTACATCATCCCCTGCATAACACATCACTCCAATTCGATCTATCCCTTGCACTCCTTACACCCTCCGGTATGTTCAGGATCTCAACACTAAAAGCATCCTTCACTCCATCCCTCCACCTCCTCCTTGGTTTTCTTCTTTTCCTTATTCCTCCCATTTCTGACATGTATACCCTCTTAATTATTCCTCTCTTTATTCATCACCTCCATATGTCCAAACCATTTAAGCACACCCTCTTCTGCTCTCTCATACATGCTCCTCATACTCTTACCCTATCATTCCTTATATTTGATCAAACCTCCTTACATCACATACTGTTCTCAAACATATCATATACAACACAACCACCCTCTTCTTTACATTTTCATCAATAACATCTGTACAACATCAGTGGGACTTCTATACCATCAGAGGCCTCTCCTTCCACATATTACTCAAGGCACCCAAGATCTTTGCCCTCACACTCACCCTATGGTTCATTTCAGCTCCCATGGTTCCATTTGTTGCTACGTCCACAACTATGTATCTAAACTGTGCACCATCCCACCAATATAACACATTAATGCAGAATGCTACCTCATTGGAGTATGAAAAATCAAACATATATAATGCTTAAAATGCTTTCTCTACAAGAAATACCTACCCTGCTTTCAGTACAAGCGCCTCTGAAACAGTTGTTGGAAAGCCATGTCCTTTGCCCTCTAGCAGATCTTTGTATCGTTGGGTATATTTCACAATTGTTGGAAGCCTAAGACACACATCTATGAGCTGCTCTCCACCACCCAGGCTCTGTAGTGCTGACACACACCGGCCAGCAAATAAGTTCTGAAGAGAAAAATGGAAAAAGAAATTTTGAATGAAATACTATTTATCTTTGGAGTGCTGTCCTGCGAGCTATTAGAGTACATCCAAGATCTCTAGGTGTTACAAGCTTGTAGCTGCTTACCTTCTGGTGACATTAATACCTCTTACCCTTTGCTAACAAACCCTTGGCTACAGCTCACTCTTGATAGACTTCCCTTATCATCAGCAAGTGTGCTAACAGTCAACCACAAAGAGGCTTACCACCTCATAATTCTTCTAAACAAGTACATCAACACCTAACAGTAACTACCATCAGTTGTGATAATTTTTTCAAAAAAGAAGGGAAGGAATGGCTGAAAACTAGATAATTTGCTCAAGGGACACCTCCCTGGATTCTTCAAACCCCTCTTTTCTCTCTAAGATAAGTTTGACCTTTAGCTATGACAGCATAAAGGCACAGAGGCAAAGGGTTTAAGGAAAATTTCTTAAGTAAGAGATACCATAACCATATCATACCTTAAGGTCATCTTGTGGCACATTAGCAATCCTCCACCCTGCAACAAGTAAGCATAACACCAGCAAGACTGATCTTCAGCACTTAGACCAAGATACTGTTTGACAGAAGAGTTGAGCAATGTCAAAGACCTCTAAAACTCCTCCAGAAAAAACTCTTCAGCAGTACACAAATATATTTTTCTCAGGTCTAATCAATAAACCTTAAGTGTACCACAACTTCTTGAATGCCTCAATAATGTATGTGTTCTTTTTCTCTAATTACTCACCACCACTTATATATCCTTATATCATCCTCTATAATTCTTCCCTCCGAACCTCTTAACCTGATTAGTTGCTCTTTGACAAATTATCTATAATAAATTTATGGAAAAGTTTTGGATTTTCTCGTGCTCTGTCCATAACACTATATCAACAGTTTCTTTGTTCCTCCTTTCTAATCCAAATATAAGGTTTCAGTGCTCTTTTATTCCTAACAAAGGCTGACTGGAGTGTAAATTTCATCTTCGCCACTGCAAATCTCAAAACTACTTTGCATTTTGACATTTTTACTAAACCATTTTTCCTCTTTCTCAATATTTCCTCAAATCATGTATTCATACAAGTCGAGTGAAGGACAATTTATGAGCATGTTACATTCTTTACTATGCTAGTTGCGACATGCTGAAATGGTGTTTGTAAAGTTATATATGTGTATAAGACATAAAATGATGTTATACACAAACCCATTATGTCTCCTTTTATGCTAGGGGCTATGATAACCTACCTTTTGACCTTCTTACACTAAACAGGAATGCCATTCATGCAACATCTAGCGCAGAAAGGATGGTTTTACCCAAGTTAAAGAGAATAACAGCTACTCCTGTTAAAACCTGTAATGAATACATCTGAGACAAAAAACCTGTACAGGTGGTAATTACACCTTGATATTAAACAATAAAGTCACTTGAAAAGATTTTGTAGTTTGCAAACATAAGCATATTATGGAAATGGAAATTAATTACATTGTCACCAGTTCGTAAAGTATGATGCTCTTCCAACTAACTCACAAATCATATCACAGTGGATGTAAAGAAACTTACTCTCATATCCAAAGCTGAATCTGACACACTAGTAAGTGGTCCATCTGCATCTTTATCAGCAGCTGCAGGTGGAGTGGAGGCATGTGGTGGACGAGGTCGGGAACCACCTATATCATGCAAAGGTGACACTAACTGTTCAAGAATCACAGCACTGGGATCACTGCGCCCTCGTCTCATCTCTTTTGATGAAGCAGCATCTTTTTCTCCTGTAAAAAAGGATAAATCATAAAATGTACAAAACCTATTTTGCTAAGTAATGAAATGACATTTTCAACAATGCAAACTTCATAAATGATCCATAATGTCCCAAGTGAAATAATAGCGATAACATCAGTTCAAAATGTACAAAAGGGGAATCACTTCTTGTGTAAGAGCATCTTAACCCACCTTAAAACAAAACAATGGAACATTTTTTCTGAATTGTGAAGCTACCAGGATGGTTTAATGCTTGTTACAAGTTCAATAAGTAAACCATCTTACCTATTCAATCACATCTTTGTTATCATACCAGTTCACTCTTATTTCACTAAGTCTGACTTTAAAATCCCATCACAGATTTTTAGTCTTTACTGAAACAAAGATGGTTCAAAAGGTTGAGGTAAAGAAACATGAGGAAAATTATTCTGCAAATCTAAGTAGAAAATCTACTTTTTAAAAAGGGAACATTGTGACTGTCTGTAAAACTTTGAGAGGGCAGAGTTCTAAAGCTTTGCAGTGTAAGTAAAGAGACTGACATCAAAACAACCTATACCTGAATTACTTATGGCCTATCAGTATAGTATTCATTTGATGCAAGGCTTACTGAATATCAGATGGTGGCAAACAAGCAGCCAGCTTTTAGAAAGAAGTTACGTAGCATATGGGGGTCAAGCTTTGAGGTCATACTCTGGTACAGGAGTTGATAGGTCAGATTTACCCAATTCTCATATACAGGGTGGGGCGCAGAAACTTCCCGATTTGAAATGTGTT
>JAUUDW010218690.1:0-14257 GCA_032361385.1 Panulirus guttatus | reverse complement strand
TGAGGGACCTCAGCACTGAGCCGAGGGGGTTGGGCGTGTTATCCCACCTATCTCCCAAGAGAGCCGGCTCCACTCTGGCACCTGCCAACTGGAGTGGGATGAAAATAGTAAGCAAGGGAAGTTTGAGAAAAATAAGAAAAATGATTGAGGCAGCTTACATAGCGAGAATAGAAAGCACGAATCACCGGGAGGGTTTTGTATACCTTGCTAAAGCAGCTACAAGACAGATCACCGTGGCAGAGGCGGTGAGATCAAGTTTGACGGAGATGACAAGGTCAGTCATGGCAGGGACGGCCATAGGGAACATGGCAGAGGTGGGTAGGTCAAACGCTGGGCGCAACCATTCGGGAGGTCACACCAGGTAACCAGGGGGGTGAAGGACAATGACGACACATATATAAGCTGGAGTCTTATTCTTCTGTATTCATTCTGTGATCAAGAATCAAGACTGTCGAAACATTAGAATCAGTTTAGCCATTCCCACCCAATCTGTATTTCTCTCACCCCACCATATGACCAGATTATCATGGAATATTCACATACTCACTTTTAGTCGGTCTCAGTCTGCCACTAGCTATAATGAAATCAGGTTGTATACAAAGAATTGTGACTTAATTTATTAAACAATTTTGCAATCCATACAGTTCAAAATGGCATCAAGTGATAGAGGAGTTAAAAGAAAGCATGTAAACTGTATATTGCATATTGTATTAAAAATGGCCCATAGTTTACAGACTTTCAGCATTAATGGACACCACCTCCCCCTTATTAGTCCATCAGATATAGGGTTTACTGTATATAAATACTTTTTTCCACTTTGTTTGTCATGTTATATATGGCACGCTTTAAAAAATAATAGCTCTGCTTTTATTTCTTAGATCATAACAATTTTAGTTATCTTAGTTATGAGCTGCTACAGTTGACTCACTTTTTTTTTTTTCGCTCATGCAAGTAAATGTGTGGTATTGTAGCAGTAATGTTTAGTTATCTGTTATTTTACTCTTCCATCAGTGAAACTCTGCAGGAAGAGCTTTCCCTCTAAACCTACAATGGGACTTCCTGCTACAGTCCTGTCCCGTCATCCTACTATAGTTCTGCCTTGTGATCCTGCTACAGTCCCATCCTATGATCCTACTATAGGCCTGCCCTGTGATCCTGCTACAGTCCTGTCCTACAGTCTTACTATAGGCCTGCCCTTTGATCCTGCTACAGTCCTGCCCTGTGATGCTGTGGCTAAAGTAACCGGCCACTAGAAACATTTCCCTGAGGAACATTTGGTGTTGGTGGCTAGTGAGGCCACAGGTTGAGGATCATCTTAAGCCTGACTCCAGCAGTGAGGCCACAGGTGCAGATCTTCTAGAGCCTGGCTTTAGTAGTGAGGACACGGGCTGGGGATCGTCTGGATACTGAGTCTAACAGTGAGGCCACAGGCTGAGGATTGTCTAGAGCCTGGCTCTAGAAAACATCAGCTTTGATCAAAGCATTTTAATTTTTCCCTAGGTCCGAGTCCAGACCACCAGCCCCATACTTATGTATAAAGTCACAATAAGATTTATGAAAAAGGTGCAGGCTGTTAAAGACTTATTAATGAACAGAGTTTTCAATGTAAGATAAAGCTTGGCAAGAGAGTTTACTGTAGTACTTCAAACCTTGTCATTAATAGTGCAGCAGTGTAAGTTAAAGAGGAGCAGCCACCCTGGAACCTTTCCACTGGAAGATGAGGATGATATGCTTCTAGACGCATGACAAGAGCTACAGGCATGGGTGTAACATGTGGGACAGTGGGTAAGAGAAGGTAATGAAATGAAACTGTGAAGATAACCTGGTAGAGGCTGTGTGAGGACAGTGACTTGGTGTTAGATGTGATGGAAAGGGTGTAAGATATCAGTCCCCTTGACACCAAATTAAGAGGAGAAAACAACATTGTAATTCCTGCAAGAATATTTCATGTAGCAGATGGTAAGTGGATCTTTGGAAATAGTAATATTTGTTACTGTTGTAGTGAGACTTACGAGTATTGCAGTTGAGACCCTTGAATCCTGGTGGACACAGGCACTCTCCGGTGTCCCTACGGCATGGATACAGCCCACACTGGCACTTCTCCTGGCACCCGGCACCGAATGTTCCTGTGGGGAGACATTTTCTCAGTCTTATGAGGTTGTTGCACAGTATACTTAGCCTGTCATGTTTGCAGCACATACAGGGTTATAGTCTGACTCTTACACGTGTTTATAAACCAGCCTCTCTGTTAGTCCATGTTATTGTTTCTTACCTCTTTGCTTTTTAGCTAATAATTATAACTAAATTCATTTGCTCTGAGAAACAAATGCCAGTGTCATTTTCAAGTGTAAAAGATATGTAATGAAGAAACTGAAATACATAAGATACTTTTTTACAGTGATCAACTTGGTGTGGGCAAAACTTGCACTCATGGTCATCTCAGGTGAAGATAAGATAATGAGAAAAAGAATGGAATTAATCAGAGTTCCTCAGCTTTTTGTAAACCTGACTGCTAAAGGTAGAATGGTTATAGAAACAGGGAAGGATGAAAACAGGAGAATTCCCTGCATGTCATAGAAGGCAACTAAGAGAGGCATGAGTTGATGGCTGGAAATCCTCTCTTCCTGTATTACTTTCCAAAAGAAGGAACAGAGCAAGGAGCCAAGTGAGGAATTTTCCCTCTAAGTCTCTGTCATCTGTTCTTGATGCTAACTTGCTCATACGGGAAATGGCAAGCATGTATGGAAAAAAGAAAAAGGCTATTAGTCACTAAGTGGCCAGGGGTGTCATGGGTCTCCAGACAGAAGCTATGGAAAGCATCCAACAGGTGCATGTTGTTGGTTCAAGCCTTGATGGCAGGGACATGTGCAAATGGCTCATGAGAGCAGTGGCTGAAAAATACCTTGAGAGTAGGGAATGGGCAGCAACACAGCAGCACAATATCACGACTGACAGAGAGGGATGGTTGGAGGGAGGCAATGCCTGGAGAATTAATGAGGTGGAAGGCTTTTGATCCCAATTTTGCTAATAGAGAGATGAAGGAGAAACACCAAAGAAATGTGAATAGTACCCAGACTGGGAAGAATCTTAAAGATATGAAACTACTACTACAACACCCATAGCTTGTGGGAAGCAGATTTTGTGATGTTATGTTGGGTACCCAGGATAGGGTGTAGGTTATGGTTATGCCCAGCATGTTTATGATACTGCAGGGATGATTTGTGGTATTTTGAAATGAGTGTCATTAAAGAAAGAGATAAAGATGAGAACTACATTTTGGCTCAACTGAATTTAACTAGAATATTGCTTCCCCACGTCGAGCTGCTTCACAGCTCCGAATTCAGAAATGAGATACATTCAGTACAAGAGAATGAAAATTAGAGTGAGGAAGGAATGGAAAGTGAGATAAAGTACATAGGATGGAATCATCGGTATAAGATTGAATAAGATTAGAAGTTAAAAGGAGAGTATGGCAGGTGTTACATGGTTAGCACATGGATGAGTACAGGAGGTGTTACGTGGTTGGCACATGGCTGAATATGGCAGGTGTTATATGGTTAGCATGTGGGTAAGTTCAGCAGGTGTTACATGGTTAGCACATGGGTGAGTTTTGCAGGTATTACATGGCTAGTACATGGGTGAATACGGCAGGTGTTACTTGGTTGGCACAAATCACAAGAGTTGAGAGACTGACCCGGAGGACAGATGTTGGCGCAGGTATCACCAGTGAAGCCAGGCAGACAGTGACACTGGCCGGTCTTGGGGTCACAAGTGGCACCATTCTGACACTTACATAAGCCTGTGCAGTATTCGCCGTAGAACCCGGGTGGACACTCTGGGGAAGACAACCTCTTTGTATTAACGTCTCTATATTTGAACATCAACATTCGTTATAGTAGGAGCGAGAACAAATTATAGCCAACCAAAAGTGTCTGTCTTTAGAGTTCATCATTGGAATATGTATCAGATTACTTTGTTGTTGAGAGTATCTACAGATAACAGATGACAGACGTGCATATGCCACTAACCCAGCTCACAGTAGCGGCCGTAGCGCCCGGGACCACACTCGCAGCACCCTGAGAAACGATCACAAGTGTTGTTGCCATGGCAAGCGCAGTCCAAACTGCAGTCTGGCCCATAGCGGCCCGGCGGGCACTCCTGGTCACAGTACTGTCCTGTCCACCCTAGTGCACACTGGCACTCACCAGTTGCTGGAGGGAACAAAAACCTGTTAGTCATGACTTTGGTCTGTTGGTAACCTGGCTGTACCCTTCCCGAGCCAGACACTCCGTGGGTTCGACAAAAAATAGCTGTGAAAGATTAACAGAAAGTCCAAATTTCCCTTTTAAGCAGGGAAATGGTTGAGAGTCCTCCAGTCAAGAGGCCTAACCCCTGCGGATAAGTGAGTTGAGGTGAGGGGTTGATCTCATGTGGTCAGAGTTTTTGTATGGATTCAAGTTATTTTTTTTCTCTTGTGGAAAGCGATTATAAAGGATGAAATCATACTACAAATGCATGAGGTGCGGGTCATGAAGTTTGTTATGATACCTGTTGGTTCTTGATGAGCAAAGATCGTGTCATTGTCTTGGTGAATTACTGGCCAGGGGCTCTCACTGCCCTCAGTGACTTTTCTAAATGCATGAGGTGTAAACTTAAACACATCACCTGACCACCTATGAGGATTAGATACTTACCTACAACTACTTATGAGGATTTGACATGACTCTTGCAACAGCAGTGATCTAGTCTGGCTCTTGAGAGAATCTCACCAGTTGAACTCACAAACAGGTTCTAAGTACTAGATATCACTCATTATATTTAAATAGCAAAATTCTAACCATTAAAGAGACCTAATCCCAGAACAACATATACGTATGTGTAAGATGTGAGCACACCTACATACTCATTTACAGCTACACTTACACAAGAAATCTGTGCACCAATACCTGCCAACAGAAATGATCTAAGCTTTGATGCTTCTTACCATAAGGGTTATGTATTAACACAGACAACTGCAGGAGATCTGTGTCTTATCTCCTGAGCTAGATGCTCTGGTTATACAAAGAACTGATGTCCTTGGATTTGGAACAGTTATGGATCCATGTAAGTATTCAAGGGTCTGTTCTCAACCAATCTGATTTTCCTACACTACCGATTTTACCTGAAGACGTGACCCATTTTATCTGTGCCAAGCTATTGATTCTATCCTTATTATATAGATATCTGACACAGTCTCTGCTCCCGAGAGCTAACTACTTTAATACCTCTAACATTGGCTGAATCACATAATACTGTGCAAGCCAATGCATCAGATGATTACTGTATGGCCATTGGTAAGATGGGAGTCTGCTTTGTGGTAATTATTTCTTACCCTTCATCGGTAAACCTTGGAACTCTACCTTGAGCATGTCATCCATAATATTCTAATCTATTACACCTCATCCGTAATAACGACAGCATGCCACTTTTCAAATTGCAATTTTTCCATGTCATCTGAAATTCCTAGATTAGAATCATTTCTCTTTCTTTCTTCCCTTTTTTCTATCAAGACCAATTTTTTTATTTTCTGTTGAGTGCCTGGCTTGGCTGAGGATTACCATTTTTCACTCAAACCTTTGACATAAGAGTTACACCCACCAGCACCAGAGCACTAGGCAACATGCATCATGAGCATCAAGACTCACCTGGGTGACAGACAGCATCGTTCTGGCAGCGACACTCATTAGTACAGTTGAGGCCCCAGGTGTTGTTGGAGCAGGTTGTCTCACAGTGGGGCCCAGTGTAACCCGAGGGGCAGCTGCACTCTCCAGACCCACTACACACGCCCCCGTGCTCACAGTCACATGTCTGCCACACACCAACAAGGAAATATCAGCAACAATGATATCAGTAGTAACATGTATGGTATACTAGCAGGTCAAAGTCCTTACACACACCTGACGAAGCTGTACGGAGCATCTGTCACTGCCTCCTGTGGTGGAGCGCTTGGTGGTGCATCTTCCATTAGGTGTGTTCCGTGACTGTTCCTCAGCATGAGCACCACTACATAAAACACGATTGACCTATGATTTTTGTTCATAAGATTATTTTTTTAGCAAATTTGAATTGTTCTACTGGGTGTAGGTATTGCAGCAATACATTCCCTGACTACATTATGCCTTACCTGGCTACACTGCATCTTCACCTGGCTGCTATACACCCTCACCAGGCTGCAATATACTCACCTAACTAGATTATACCTCTGCTAGCTATATAATACTTCACCTAGCTCCGGCACAAGCCAGCCAACTATATCATACATCACCTGACAATAGTCCAACTCGTGTAGCTCTAATGTACATACATTACCTTCTTGCAGCATACCTCACATAGGTATAGTAACTTCATGTAGTTTCTGTACACTTCGCCTGGCTGTATCATACCCTCACCTGGCTAAACCCGGGAACACCTCACCTGGTCGGGAAACACGTCATCTGGCCAGGATACACTTCACCTGGACAGGAAACGCCTCACCGGGTTGGGAAACACCTGAGCTCACCAGGGAACATCTCACCTGGCTAGGTAACACATCACCTGGGAAGAGAACACCTTACTTGGCCAGAGGACACCTTACCTGGCCAGGGAACACCTCACCTGGTTGCACTGCGTTTCCTGGGAATACGTAAAGCAGGGATGGAGACAGGTGGGTCCGAAGTAGCCTGGGAGACACTGGCACTGTCCCGTGACTGGGTCGCAGGTGCCCCCATTGTCACACTGGCATTTCTGTAAGGTGCCACAACAAGAGATACAGGTACATGACAATCACAGGTAATAGATGAAATGCAACGTAATGAGGATTACCCTTCATGTCAGTTTATAATGCACACCACATATCCCATGATGAACTGAAGAATTCACCTGGAGGAAGTTCTTTTTATCATGGGATATCTAAATGAAGGAAGTTTTACAAAAGTATTCATCAGTCTTTAGTAATTTAAACACCCTAGTTTGTTCATATGTCTTTGTTTATTAATATGTTTAAGCAACTTGACCCCGACCTGTAGTTAAAGCAACCTTTGTCAAGGGATTATTGTGAGAAAACACTTGTAATTGTCTGAAGTGACCCATATACCATGGTTGACCCTATGATCGCAGCGGTATGATCCTTAGGTATAATGGTCTGGCCTTTTATACCCAAGGGCCATATGATAGCCCAGTCAGTCCAGTGGAATAATTATTCACTGTACTTCCAGGGGAAACTAGAAACATGCATGCAACTATTGTAGAAACGTTTAAAGGAATACTTGATGCATGGTCAAAATCAATCCTAGATGAACCAAGAACAGATAATCATGTAATGCAGGTGGTGACCGAGAAGAATTGCTCATTTTTATCCATCAAGCAAGACGTGAGATGAGCCCTGCAATTATGGTTAAATCTCTTAGTAGGTACTCGTACAGTACTCTCTCTCCCACCTGTTTGCAGCCGACACCATAGCGTCCTTTTGGACAACGCCAGCGACAGTTCCGTCCTCGTAAGCCAGGGGGGCAGTAGCAGTTGCCGGTAACAGGGTGACAAAGAGCCTTCTCCGGGCACTGGCATTCCTCCTCACATCCCTCGCCCCATCGGCCCATCTCACAGACTGCCGGAGTGTCACACACAGGGAGTCAGAGTCCTACACATGATCTTGGATCACACGTAACCAGAATGATTCACTCAGTTATGGGGTAACCAGAGGAATCTAGCGAACTATCCTACTTTATCAACATGCACATGTGTTACTAACAGTCACATCAGTTGATATGACTTGTCCATGATATAATCCTGTCTATGATATTATTGTATCTATGATACAATCCTGCATGATACGGCCTATTTGTGATTTAGCCTAAGATATAATCCTGTCTGTGCAAAGCCTGTCTATGTTATAGCCTGTCTGTGATATAGCCTGTTTCTCTGTGATATGACTGTATATGGTACCACTTGTCTATGTTATAGCCTGTCTGTGGTATAACCTTTCTCTCTATGATATAACCTGTCTGTATGTGATAAAATCTATTTGTCTATGTGATATATATATATATATGTCATTCATTATTCATTATTATTATTACTTATTATTATCTGTGGGCTAATTGACCTCATATGAATCTTTTCATATCCATGAGTATGCTTTCATTTACAGGTTTTAACTTAATATTTGAGAAAAAAGTACTCTCATGAGGGTTGCCCCAGAGCCTAGAAACCCCCAGGAGGGTTGCCCCAGAGCCTGGGGACACCCATGAGGGTTGCCCCAGAGCCTAGGGACCCCCAGGAGGGTTGCCCCAGAGCCTGGGGACCCCCAGGAGGGTTGCCCCAGAGCCTTGGATCCCCAAAGGGGTTGCTCCAGAGCCTAGGGACCCTAAGGAGGGTTGCCCCGGAGCCAAGGGACCCCAGGAGGGTTGCCCTGGAGCCTGAGGATCTCCAAAGGGGTTGTCCCGGAGCTTGGGGATTCCCTGGGGTGGCGGCCCAGGACCTTGTTGACTCACACAGTTGACACTGGTCACCGCGACGGCCGGGAGGGCACGTGCAAGCACCCGTTGTGTGGTCACACGGCTCGTCTGGCCCGCATGTGCACCGCTGGTTGCAGTCCTCCCCGTAGAACCCGGCCGGACACACTGCACGGGGAGGAAGGTTAGAACACGTGGAGTCAAGACATGTAGAGAGTGTGGAGGGAGGGAGGTATTCGTGTGTATGCACAAGTCTGTATTTCCATCTGAAGCTTTGTTCCGGAAGCAAAGACTGGGAACTGTACGGCATGACACTAGGTGGGTGTGGGGAGAACATACATAGCCCCACAGCAGGAGTATGTGTGTGTGGGTGCTGCTGGTAGAGGGAGTGTTAGACTGACCTGTCTGGCACCTGTCGCCAGTGTAGCCGGGCGGGCAGTGGCACCTGCCGGTCACTGGGTCACAGGTGGCGCCCTGCTCACAGTCACACACACTGCTACAGTTCCAGCCCCACGAACCTGCAACACACTCACGGGTCATATCCTACCTCAACAGTCACTGCCAACCACCATAGTAAGAGGCAGTTGTAGAAACAGTGCTTCATGTTTTCAAGATATGTATGATTCATATGAAGAATGTGTACGAAGCACATGTTCATGAGGTATATCATGGTAAATTAACTAAAACAAAGTGATGTTCTGTAAATAGTATGGCATCCTTAATGGCTAGCCTGGGCCCACAGATGAGGTATGTTCTCAAGTCTAGTGAGGCCTGAGTGTTGATGTGTTCTACAGCTATTGTGGCTACTGATGTTGGCCTCCCATTGTGTGTAGCTGGCCACCCTGTGGGCTAGTCAGGACCTGGCCAGTGTGGTGGTGGTGGTGACAGTGGCTCAGACTGACCTTGGTGGCAGGGTTTCTGGCAGTGCTTGCCCCGCCAGCCTGGGGCACATGTACAGTTACCGCTGATGGGGTCACAGCGGCCACCATGATGGCACTTGCACTCATGCTGGCACCCGGGGCCGTACTGCCCGGCCTGGCAGGCTGCGGCACCCACCAGCAGGTGTGAGGGACACCAGCAGCAGTAGCAGCAAGAGGAGGACATGGAAACAGACCACTTTTAATGTATAACACACAAAACTTTATCTCATGGTGGGGAAGTAAATGACATTGCCTTAGAGAGGGAAAGATGTATATTGACCAATATATCGTAAAGTACTAACAGGGTGGGTTGGGTGACTGACCCATGTGGCAGGTCGCGCCCGTGTATCCTGGAGGACAGAGACAGGCGCCGGTGTCATGTTGGCAGGTGGCGTTGTGGTGGCAGTTGCAGGTGTGGTGACACATGGTGCCGTAGCTCCCTGGGGGACACCTGTCCTGGCAGGTGGAGCCCGTGTAACCTGGAGGACAGATGCACTTCCCAGACGCCCTGTCACAAGTGCCTCCATTGTGGCAGGGACACCTGTGTTGACAGCTGTCCCCCCAGCGGTCTGCCGAGCACTCTGCAGGTGGGAGATGAAGTGTCAGGCACACTTGAGGGAGGAGGGCCTCTCACACAGGGCAGCCTAATGCCCCAGGATTAGTAAAAACTTTATGTACCATGGAAGGTCACGCCTGGTGGTAGGTAAAGACACATTTGATTACAGCACTGGTTATTAGTAATGAGGCAGAGATTAAACGTGTTTGTTACCCTGAGCGACGGGAAGCATGCATCCCCGTGAGTGTTGGAAGGTTTAAAGCAGAGCAGAAGGTGGTTAGTGGTGTGTGTATGGGCTGGGTGGTGGACACCCTCAAGACTACTCACTCTTCAAGCACTGGTGTCCATGTCTGCCAGGAGGACAGATGCAGGCGCCAGTGGCAGGGTCGCATGAGGCATCAGCCACACAGCTACAGTGGTGGCGACACTCTGGACCCCAGAACCCCTCAGGGCAGGACTCTGAACATGACGCCCCTCGCCATCCTCAAGGGCAAGAGAGAAGAGAATAAACTCTGCTGATGTCTTTTTGCGAAGAAGTGGAATGTCTGAGTTACTTACAACAATAACTATAATTCGTTGTTGGTTGAAGGCTGATGATTGGATGAAAGATTAGAGATGAGTCAGAGGATAACGATCATGGCGCATCTTGCTCACCAAGGAAAGAAAATGGAAATAGTGAAAAAAAAAATCATAGTTGAAACTGCCAAATTTTACAGACACAGCTGAAGGTAAACAAAATAATCAGAAGGTTTGAGGGAAAGGTATGCTGAGCGACATAGGCAAGATTATGAAATCATATCTGAGGCCTGGCCGCTGGTATGCTTCCTGCAGTGTGTATGGGCCTGGGTTGGAGGAGAACTGATGCGTTACTACACTCACGGTACATCCTACTGTTTACATTGCAAGATGTCATCAGTACCCTTGTATGGGATTGTTAGTCACTGGCTGAGACCTCGATATATAATATATGTATCTCCAGCCATCAAATGGTGACTGTAAATGGCATAAAGTTTATTTTTGACAGCGACAGGTTCATTCTGAATAACCAGTATTTATATATTCTTAGGATGAGGACACAAGACATACTTACCAGGAAGGCAGATGCAGTCTCCGGTGGAGGGGACACACTTGGCATCATTGACACAAGTGCAGTTCATGGCACAGTCAGCCCCATAGCGTCCCTCGGTACACGCTGCAAGCCAGAACATACCACAGTTGAGTTACAGCAGGTATGGATCCAGGGTAACCTGTCTACCTCCCTTGTATTTCACATGTCCATAAGTCATACTGTTGCGTTACGAAATAAAAATGTACACGTTAAAGAGAGGCGGCACTCACGTGTGGAACAGTTCGCTCCCGTCAAGCCTGGACCACACTGGCACTGACCCGTCTCCCTGTGGCACGGGCCGCCCTCCGGACACTGGCACTGGTGGATACAGTCGGGCCCGAAGCGTCCTGGGGTGCACACCTGACCGCAGTAGTGACCCATGTAGCCCGGTCGACACTCACACCTGTGGGGAGGAAGTGAGGCAGGTGTCAGGTGCCACAGCTCAGGGAGAAGCGCTGAACACTGGCTCATAACACCAACAAGGGTGCGTTCCCTGGTAACCTTAAAGTGGAAAAAATACCGCAAGATGAAGTGTAAAGAAAATTTATTCATGATTTAAGTAACTTTCAAAGGTGGGTATATGTATGTCTCATGCACGATGACACTCATGACGTCATACAGTGTACTGTGTACTACCTGCCGGTGGTGGGGTGGCAGGTGGCACCGTTGAGGCACCTGCAGGTGTGAATACAGTCCTGACCCCAGCGGCCGGCACCACACGGCTCCTGGCATTCCGCCCCCTGCAACACCAAGACCATGCTAAGTAACATGTCCCACGCTGGGGTAAATGATCCCTTCGAATCAATACATTTTCTTCCCTTCAAATCTGAAGTGGATGCATATACCTATTGTCTACTTTTATCTTAATGAATGAATAATATTAACAAAAAGGCTTAGCTGTAGCTACCAGTTAGGCAGAGACTTGGGTATGTGTGAGTGTAGTCTGGAAACAACATTGTCTCACCATGAACCCGGGTGGGCAGTGACAGTGGCCAGTGATGCGGTCACAGGTGGCGTTGGCCCGACACTGGCACTCCTGCAGGCAGCTCTCCCCCCAGCGGCCGGCCTCACAACCTGACCAAGAAGATCATCACACCTTATTACTGGCACAAACAGCAATGAATCTCTCGACATATTGCACTCATGTTGATAAGGTCAGCCACACTGGTTGGATTCCCGTCTCCTGATGCTCAGATGGTAAGGGTTCTGGCGAGGAGGTACAGGTGGGGCAGGATGTACCGGAGTGTGTGGAATCCGGGACCTATTATGACAACCGTAAGTTCACCAGAGTGTTACAGAGAACATAGGAAAGGTCACACTGAATTAAAATGAGATGTTAAACACAACAAGGAGATTGACACTAAACATTATGGACTGTTGAGCATGCAGTAGGGAGGGTCACACTTAACACAGCAGTATCGAGCATGCATTAGGGAGGGTCACACTTAACAAAAGTGGGGTGTTGAGGATGCAGCAATGCGGTAAAGCTATACTTTACAAAACAGCATCACATCTATATAGCGTATCCTTTAGGGTACGTTTAATGTCAACAACTATAATCCTTGTTGGTGTGACGTTGCTCGTGGTGGAAGAGCAGAGTAGTTCCCTGGGGAGCGCAGTTTGTTAAACATATTTACTGTTTGGTGAAGCGCGTGATGGTCCAGGCTGACATGTTGTGAGTCTTGATTAAGTACTGTATTACCACTTTATTGGACGCTGTTGGTCCTATGCAGCTACCGGTGTTGGTGGGTCATCCTCATTGCAGGAACTAGCCAACGGGAGGTCGAGGGCCTGGTGCTCCGGCTGGATACGACTGACGCAGCTCGGTGGACTTTATTGCGCATCCGGAGTTGTACCAGTTGATGGAACCAGAAGCAAGAAGTTGTACCAGTTGATCAACCCAGTAGGAGGGAGTTGTACCAGTTCATGGAGCCAGGAGCAGATAGTTGTACCAGATGATCAACTCAGCAGAGGGAAAAGTATGGTAGATGAGCTGCGCATTACTACCCTCGCCGGGGTATCAGTCACTTTCTGGCCAGCAGGTTGGTAGCCAGCCAGTGCACCATCGGACCTGGCGCTGCCATACCACTGGTGCTGGACAAAGTTGCTGGGAGGCCGGGGCTAGAGTGATGATCTTGTGGGCTTGATTATTCATAGATGATCCACGTGGTAGAGCTATCTTGCTTGAAGTCATTCGTATACGAGATGTGTCATGAAGAGGGTCAGTAAAATTCTCTCGAGTTAGTAAAACTCTCCTACGGATTAGTAAGACTCGCTAACAGATTAGTAAAACTCAGTTATGGATTAGTAAATCTCACATGGGGTAAGTAAAACTCACTTGGATATTAGTAAAACTCACTCATGGGTTAGTAAAACTCACTCATGGGTTAGTAAAACTCACTCAGCGATTGGTCTATTTATTCAAGGATTATCACACTTGCTTCATCGTGCTTAGATTGTCAGCGAAGGGGGAGGCGGGGCGGTGCGCGGCAGTCTAAGAGTGAAGGTGTGGACAATACTCACGCTGGCTGCAGTCGGGACCGTGTGTGCCCGCCGGACATCGACACTCGCCTGTCACCGGGTCACAGGATCGATCCTTCTCACACTTACAAGACTCCACGCACCCCGGTCCGTAGCGGCCGGCCTCACATGCTGTGCCCACAACATACCGTCACTTCACCACCAACTCATTTCTCTTATATCATGGCCTTATGGCACGTCAACATCATGCTAGTCAATACTTCATTCCTATCTAGATGTATGTGTCTCTCTAATAGTGGTATGCGAGGAGGAAGTATGCATTGCTTTTGCAAAATGTTTGTGTTATAGTGTTACCCTATATGACGAGTGTACGTGTGTACACCTGGCACTACATACGCTACAGAGGAGCAGGTTATCACCGACTCACGTATCTGGCAGTGTTGACCGGTGAAGCCAGGGGGGCAGTCCTGGACGCAGGTGCCGGTGGCGGCGTGGCAAGCGGCCCCATTCTGGCACTGGCACTCCTGGCTGCACCCGACGCCCCAGCGGCCAGCAGGACACTCCTGGGAACAGTTCTGGCCCACGTAGCCCGGCAGGCACTCGCACTCACCCGTCTGTCAGGAAACAGTGAGACTGTGAGAGAAGCCAGAGAGGTTGTTGACAACAGCCGCCCAGGGTGGTACTACCGTCCTGACTGAGGAGCGTTAAAGTGGTGCTCGGAACC
>JAUUDW010218579.1:0-11569 GCA_032361385.1 Panulirus guttatus | reverse complement strand
GTGTGGTAGCGGGGGTGGTGGTGGTGGTCGTGGGGAGTAGTGGGGGAAAGACGGGAGGGTCAGGGGAGAAGGGAAGAGTGGGGGGGAGGGGGAGAGAGTACCGTTAATAGGGAAGAGGAGGTAAATGACGAGGGGGTAGGTTCCTCTTGCCCATGTGTGAAATCGTTCGCCGCTGGGCTGACAGCGTGACTTATGTCACTCTGATTTTTACAGGCACTTTATAAGTGACTTGACCTTTATAAGTATCACAAGTAGGGGAGTGTCGATAATTGTTTATGATAAGTATCTTCTTCTCTGTAATGGTTTAGGCGGACAGTAGCCAGTGGCTCTGTCGAGTAAAAGAAGTTTATGATACTTCTATTCTGTAAATTCAGTAAGGCGTTTACACATTTACGTTCTTGGGGTTCGACGTCGTGTAGAGGATTTACAATATTTCCATTTTTTTCTGTTTGTCTGTGTTACAAGGCAAACGGAAAATCGACTGTTGAATAACAATTGAAATAGGTGTTGATGTGGATGTGTAAAGAAAACGTGAAGCGTTACAAAATGAAATAATAATGATTCCAATTTGTGGGAAATGGGGATGACTTGTGGTGATGGGAGTGATCAACAGATTATGAGGAATGGTGTCATCAATAGAATGTGAAGAGTGGTGCCATCAACATAGTGTGAGGATTGGTGTCATTGGCAGTGTGTGAGGATTGGTGTCATTAACACGTGTGAAGATTGGTGTCATTAATACAGTGTGAGGATTGGTGTCATTAACAGTGTTTAAGGATTGGTGTCATTAACAGTGTGTGAGGATTGGTGCCACTGACAGTGCGTGAGGATTGGTGTCATTAACAGAGTGTGAGAATAGGTGCTATTGACAGTGTGTGAGGATTGGTGTTATAGACGCAATTTCTTTCATCACAGCGTAGCCGGAATGACGACAGTTCCCTCCCCCACCTCCCTCACCCTCACCCCGTGACGACATATCCTGGGGGCCTTTGATCTATCTAGGTATGGGGGAGATCAGCTACCCCGGGGAGAGAGCTGGGGGGAAGGACCATGAAATACCGTAGGGCCTTTGATATGAGGAAACTGCTCACCCCAGACTTAAGAAACTGGGGTGGTTTGTCATAATGATTCCCTGGGGGGAGGGAGGGAGAAGGGGCATTACATACCCTGGGGGTACCATCATATGTATCCTGTGGTACAATATCACATGAAACCCGGGGTGCTATCGTGTACCTTAGGGTACCATCATATGTACTCTAGGGTACCATATTACGTGTACCTCAGGGTACTATCATGTACTCCGACGTACCATCTTATGTGCCTCAGGGTACCATATAATATGTACCCCAGGATAACGTACTGTTCCATGGGGGTACCATATCATATATACCCTGGGGTACCTCATCGTATGTACTTTAGGGCACCCTCATATGTACCCTAAAGTACCACCGTCCCGTCTTGGGTGAGATTGGAGAATATTTACGATAAACGAGTTTCGTTATGATGAAAGGCTGCCACATTGCAACACACGCACTCTCTCTCTCTCTCTCTCTCTCTCTCTCTCTCTCTCTCTCTCTCTCTCTCTCTCTCTCTCTCTCTGTCGCTCACTTGAGATCACATTGTTTCCTACTTCTACGCGTCAGGAAATGAGTGTGTGTGTGTGACAAGTTAGTGTACAGAGGCGAGGAGGTGGGTGAGGGGGTGGGGGGAAGGGAGGAAGGTGAGGAGAGACGGGAGGGGAGGCTCTCCTCCCCCTCCCTCCCTCCTCCATCGCCGTCGTGAGGGGGGGGGAAGTGACACCTCGCGGAGGTGCCAATCTCGGTGTCCTTTGTTCTCGCCCGGACCCCCCAACGCCTCAATCTCGGGCAGGGGGCGGCGCCTTCTGCCGTCAGGACCTGAATCCTCCCGATTATTGCGTTGGGCTGTGCCAGCCCCTGTGGAGCTCGTAGTCTCTGGCCCCTCCAGCAACACGACATGTCCCTCTCGCGTAGAGATATATATATATACACGTCCTTCAAGACCTGTTTGTTTTCTGGAAATATATTACATGATTTAAAGTCTCAGTTCAACCTGTCGGTGACACCTCATGAAGTATTTTGTTCATTCAGTTTTCTGTGGTGTTGATATGATTTTAATTTTTATTCTTTTTCATGTAAGCTGAGACAAGACGGGTAACTGACTCCCTAATGAAGGCCATCTCATTAACGCTATCTGTGTATAGATACTCTGGCCTGAGTCAGGTACCCATTCTATCGACCAGCCTCTGAGGGTGGATGAACACCTGGGTTGACTGTGGAGCAGCTGCCACAACTAGGATTCGACCCAGCGCGTTGTTCCACCCCACGGGCGGCCCGTGATTGCGTCACGGTCAGCAACGCTAACCGCTACACCGCTAAGACTATTTCAATTTCTGCGTCGCCCTCAGTATCTTCAGGACGCTGAGTGTATTGATGCCTGCTTCCAGGCTGTAGATTAATGTACTGGTGTATTGTGTGCTTGTCTTTCCCCCTCTCTGTTCCTCTCTATATCTTTATCTCCTATTATCTTTCTCTGTCTCGATCGCTTTTCCATATCATCTCTGTCTGTCTCTCTCTCTCTCTCTCTCTCTCTCTCTCTCTCTCTCTCTCTCTCTCTTTTTCTCTCTCTCTTCCGCCTATCTTATTCTATCTTCCTCTCTTGTCATCCATCCATTTATCTCCTCCCTTCATTTCTACCCTCTCCATTCCTCTCCTTCCCCAACTGCCTCGCTCCCTCTATACTCCTTCCTCCTCCCATCCCTTCCACAGCGGGTGTCGAACCCCCCAGCACCTCCCTAACGCCTCGACTGTTGCTGGACTCGCCACTGCTGACCCGTCTAGGTCAGCATTGTGTGTGTGTGGGGGGGGGGGCACCGCTGGGAGACACAATACCTAACCTGACCTTCATTACCGTAAAGATCACACTCCTGCCTTTACCCCAAGGGCTTTCCGACCTTCTGACACGGAGACATAAGTGTCAAGCTTGCATCCGACATTCTTAAGGACAGGGGTTCGCGTCCCCGATCACCGTAAAGAGGCGTGGACGCCATACATCTCTGCAGTGAGGAGCATTCCATTTGTACCTTCACTGTCTAAACCATTCTTTGAAACCTACTTGCCCAGTTAAACAAGAAACATCCATAGGGAATAGGTCAAGGAGTATGAAGGGATGGAACATGTGTAAGAGAGAAGGTCAGGGAGTTGAAAGGGGATGGAGGACGGACAGGACAGGAGAGAATAAGGAAATACTGAAGATCTGATAATACAGACAGTGCGAACAAGGAAGGATGCTCAACAAAGACGAAGATGTAGAGGAGAATGAAAACCAGAAAATGATTAAATGATAATACTCTGGAGCCAAGTTCATTGCATATTGCTCAGGGAAGTAAACAAAATAACATTAATATATATGTATTTATTGATGTTTGTCGACAGGGGACGCCGTGACGACGATGGTGTGAAAGGAATACATCAACAGTAAGTCAGTTGTGCTTTTTCACTGTGATTAGTTGATAAATTTTCTACTCTGTGTATTTTTTTGATTGTTCATAGACCCTGTTCAGTAATTCATCTGTAGTTGTCTTTATTTGTAAAGGGTGGGGACGTTCTGGGATTCCTTAGAGCCTGTCCGACCCTAATGCTTGGAATGTGTTTACGTAATAAGCAAACACAGGTCTTCCTCAGTCATCCTCAACTGTCTTTGTTTTATTTTTTGTTTTGTACTTGCGTTTCTGTGTTTTTGTCTTTTACGTCGGTCTCACGTTTGACTTTGTCAGCATCTTCGTTTTTATTTCCATCTTTACCTTTGTGCTTCCGTCATTGTTTTTGTATTTTTGTTTTGTCTTCGTTGTCTGATTATTGTCAGCTTGTCTTGCTCTCTTTCATCCTCGTTGTCTTTATCGTATTGGCTCTTGTATTTGTTTATGTCCTCACGTAACTATTGCTTGTCTTAGTTCTGAGTTCTTGTCTGTCGGTATTTCCTTCTGTGTGTTTGAGCGTTTGTCGAAGCGATAACTCAAATGTTAATGGCCGGATATTGATGAAATTTTACAGACACATCATTACTAATTAAGGAGGAAAATTGTTAGATTATTGTAAATATGGACCATAAATGAAAGTAAAAGGCAAAATGATAATGATAATGATAGTAGTAATGACTATCATGATAATAACTATAATGTAAATGTTAGTAATTATAAAAATGATAATGCTGATAACAATAAGGCCAGATCACTGCACACAAGTGTCGTGCCGAATTGCTTGGGGGTCGTGCGGTCGTGCTTTAAGGATCATACCACCTCATTCAAGTGTCGTGCCATGGTCGTCGAAGGGTATGAAGAGTCCAAACCCATCAGCATTACGAAACACACAAGCGCGGGAAGAGAATCAAGAAATCTATAGACAGAGAATAAAAGGACTCGAATCTTTATTCTAAACGCCATTATGAACGCAGTTTTTATTGAGACACTGCAATAGAACGCAAGGAAAAAAGAACCACTGACTTTACTCCTGCAAAGCTCAATGGAAAAACAAACAAACAAACAAACGCTTCTGATTATGAAAGAACGAGATTAGCTAAGAGGATGGGACACGACGCCATCCAGCATCAGAGGCACAAGCAGCAGCCAGACACAGGGGAGTTGATCAACAGGCCTGCCTGGAGAGATAAGAGAGAGATCAAAGGTTCTTGGTGGTGATGCAACGACGCCTCTTGAGATGTTAAGACATGTGGGCATCGCCCCAAGCCAATATTGCGATAAACCAGATGCAGCTGGACCGATGCTGTCGTTCTCAAACAGACAGATTGACCGTCATTGTGGTTCTCAAAGAGGTGACCTATTATTGTGGTTCTCAAAGAGGAGACCTATTATTGTGGTTCTCAAAGAGGTGGACTATTACTGTGGTTCTCAAAGAGATGGACCAGTATTGCGGTTCTCAAAGAGACGGACCATTATTGTGGGTCTCAGAGAGACGGGCCATTATTGTGGTTCTCAAAGAGATGGACCTTTATTGTGCTTCTCAAAGAGAGATGGACCAGTATTGTGGTACTCGAAGAGATGGACAAATTTGTGGTACTTAGAGAGACAGACCAATATTGTGGTACTCAAAGAGATGGACCAACATTGTGGTACTCAAAGAGAAATGGGTCGGTATTGTGGTACTCAAAGAGAAATGGGTCGATATTGTGGTACTCATATATGGAGACAGAGCATTACGCTGGCATACAGGTAGAGCTGTACCCTCATAATAGGATCCACATGGAGACGTACCAGTATATTAGTATCGAATGTTATATAACAAAAGTAATCTAATTCTGCATCGTACTTAATAAATGAGCTTAAAGTGCTAATGTCTTAAGTAAATAGAAATAATTGTCCAACATGTATCAAAATCTTAGAATAGATACTCTTAAACTGTCAGTAACCGACAACATGAAACTAACAAGTTTCATTTATTGACAGAGAAATAAAAGATATTGTTACGTAGATTTTCAGCATGTGATTGGAAAAGAGACATGAGAACATCGGAAAATGATACAGCAAAAGTTAGTGAAAATTTTCCAAATGCCTACAAAATGCGTAAGATACGAAAAGATAAATACCAGTTGAAGTAGATGTAATTATCAAATACTGTTCAAGGGAACATATTCAGCTGAGAATATGAATTGCCTCATTTAGTTTGGAATCATCAACTTTCCCAGCCACCGTGGACAGCACAAGATAAACGATCGAATATCATAGACATTTCGAAAGACCATGATCACTTCGAAACTATCAAGCAACGATCGACATAGATCAGTTGATAATGTCTCCCTGTCAGAATTTCAGGACACGCAAGATGAAGTACATGCGAGAGATATCTCTGGCGACAGATGAATGGGGCAGGAGGAGGGCAGAGCAAGCGTGCATCGTCGAGCGAAGAAGTGACTTGAAGGCTGCTTGCTGTGGACCCGCCGGCCATCGGGGAGGATCATATATCCCGTCGCTCAAGTGTTGCTCGCGTCCCTGGGCCGTGGCGCCTCCCGGAGCCACTCCGGGTGCTCGGGACCTTGATGGCGACCATGATGACGGCCACGATAAGCCCACCCTCCCCCCTCCTCCCCCAACCGCCCCGCCAAATGGCCATGAGGGATAGACCAAAAGGCTTCTGCCATATGGTCCTCGAGAGGTGATCCGAAAGACGCTTGATAAATGGATCTGAGAGGAGGTGGTGGTGTGAAGACAGACTCCTCCCATATACTCCTGATGGGTAGACCAAAGGCTTCTGCCATTTGGCTCAAAAAGATGGTCCGAAAATTCCCGCCAGTTGGGTTCAATGAGGCGATCTAAAGACTTCTGTCTGACACAAGAACTTGCGGAATCGCCCTTTAAAGACTCCTGCCGAAAGAGGAACATATGAGGAGGGCCAAAGTCTTTTTTTCCCGTGCACCTGGAAGGGGCTCCAAAGCACTTTTGTCATGAGAACCGAGGAGTTTGTCCAGGGACTAGCCAAGTGATCTTGAGAGCCGTAACATGTACGCCATTCCCCACAAGTACACACAATGGTTTGCATCTCGCAGTTCGTCCTCGACACACACACTCTGTCATCCTGACTTCGTTAACGCTATCTCGTGACCACAACCTCACTCTGTGTATCTATGTGCTGCATCACATGTGCACAGAATGTCTTCATAATGTCGTCATCACCTTCGTTACCTTCAATGGCCTCTGAAAATCATGGAATTCCAATCTAAATGCCCCTTCTGTATACGCAGTTCCCCAGGGTATTCTCTGCCCCCTCTCCTCGTTGTCACAACAAAACACCCATACAGTCGGACGACCCACAGTGTTATCAGGTCACTGCTTTTTGGGCAAGCCGAGGTCACAGGGTGACCTCAAGAGAGAATCTGTAAGCTGAGGTCATCAGGTGACCTCAGAGAGCGTCTGCAATCGTCACCTTTACCCCAGGTGGAAGTGCTGAGGTGGTCAACACAACGTTCAGATGACAAGGGGTCTTGCTGACGACAAAACACACAATATATTTTTATGAAGTGTCATGTGCAAGCAGAACCCCTTACCTGGTACACAGTGCAACCTTGGTAAGACGATGCCATCCCTCTATCCCGAACTTCTCTAAACTGAACAATGATTTTTGCTTCATCTCATTTGGACAGTAGTTCAGTAGGAGCCTCATAATGAGCCTGAGAATTAAGGACGTGTCATCAGGTAGTAATCAGCGATGAGGGAAGGTCACTAATGAGGTTGTTTGCTGTGGCGGTTTGTGCTGAGTTCCCTCCCGCGTGATTGCCGGCTGGTGTTGACGTGGTCAGCTTATTCTAACAGCCCTGGTCGTTAAACTGGAGTGTGCGGTATTGGCAGGATTGTAGGAAATTATGGCGCTCTCTAGTATTTAGGTATACTAAGTGTACACACACACACACACGCACACATTATATATACCTACTCTATATCCATATATATGTATGTGGGTATTTATGAATGCATCCTACGTGTAGATGTGCATGTATACTCTGGGAGTCACCACCTTTCAACGGATGGTCGAAGAGCATGTGGGACAACATAGAAAAGAACTGTGGAGTGAACTGAAGACTTATGTTCCAGCAGCTTTAGTTCTTGCAGAACACTCCTCGTTGTACACTCAACACACACCCATGCAGCACTGTTATTCCACCTCGAATGGTGTTTCCAAGCAACACCAGCTTTTTTGAATAACTTGAGCCATTAACTAATTCAATACAGCTTCAGTGATAGGTATATCGTCTGCTGAACTACCAAACGTTCCTGCTCTTTTTTCCACGCTCTCTCCTCCCACCCGCTCACTGCTGGCCTCTCCCAACGCTCCTTCCCCCACCCCTTTCCCCTCTCTCTCTCTCTCTCTCTCTCTCTCTCTCTCTCTCTCTCTCTCTCTCTCTCTTTTACTACCGTCTTCTCCCCCTCATTCCCATAGATTATCCCAGTCATTCCCCTCTCATAAATTCCCCCCCCTTTCACGTCCGCACCAACTCACTGCTTCATCTCTCAACATTATGTCAACGCCATGGCAAAGCTTCCAGCACACCCCAGATTGATAATTTTCTCCCTCAATTAATTCTCCAGCCACCCGTGTGTCTGTCTGTCTGTCTGTCTGTCTGTCTGGACGGAAAACAGTGGGTCCTTTCATACAGTTTTGCACACTGTCGCGTTATCAAAGTACCTCACTTTTCTCTCTTCCAGTGTCTTCTACCTTTCCGTTGTGTCTCAGTGCCTCGAGACTTCGTGATAACTTCGATTGAGTATTGATAAAACTAATAAAAACACCAGAAATTGAGGCCTTCTTTATTTTCTTTTTTTTTCTTTTCGTGTCTTCCATCGGTACGTTTTGCAACTGTTCCTCTCAACACTGCTTTTAAAGAGCAGGTGAGCTGATACGAAGGGAAGGTGCAAGCGTCTCATTACATTATCAGTAATCACAAAGCTGTCGAAGCAGTAAGCCTTCAGGTCTTCAGTCACTGAATTTGGGCATTCGCTAATGTAGTGTTCTAGTTTATTACGTTCATAAGGTGCGGAACAGAGTTGTTGGCTCTTGAGGGAATGTCCACGATAATGGTTTCCTTTGACTGGCAAGAATGAGGTATTATAAAGTATGTGAGAGAAGGAGGGGATACTAAACTCCGATCAGTGGATGATGAGGACATTATTTTGATCTTGAGGACAGTTCTTGTGCTGAGAGGAGGTGATTCATATGGCTGGAGGTGGGGGGGGGGGGTAATTGAGTCAGGGGGTAAAAAGGATTCTCCTGCCCCCTCACCTCCATTCATCATCACCTTCAATGAGCCTTAAGCTACCCCACTCCATCTTTACACCTCCCCTCCCCCATTTACAAACAGACCTCGCTCACCGCTCATTACTACCGCCAGCCAGTTAGAGCCACATCTGCCGCAAACTACCATTAAACCAGCGACTGCTCTCATCACATCTACCGTCGAGGCAGCGTCTGCCCTTAATGCAACTACATTCGACCATCAGCTGCCCTTCACCACGGCACACCATCAACCAGCCATTGATCGTGCCATCTAGATCAGTACCGTGCCCCCCCGGCGTAGCTAGAAGGATGGTTGAATGACTGGCCGCAGGTTTGTAAACACACTGGAGACGGTAGTCGAGATGGACATTACATCTGCATTAGACAGGAGAAGCTCCTGGACCCAGGCTGCTGCCCTCTCCATCTCTTCCCTTCTAACTCCTATTCTTCGTCTTCTTTCTTCTTCAATTCACATACAAATTCAAAAGAAGAAACCGATCCATACGGCACGTTCATGTTTTCAGTCCTGTTTCGAGAACATTTTCACGTGCTCGAGAACATCTGTGGAGTTGACTGCCGCTCCTTTTCTGTCTAATCTGATGCTACTTTTTTTTTTCGTATTGATAATTCGTCTTTTCCCTCACCAGTTCTTGCAACAGACAAAGTTCACAGCTTCGGAACTCCTGAAACCATTTCTTCTCTTTATTTCTGGCGGTGACTGATCCTCGACCTTACAAGCCCCCGAATAGAACCACTTGAGAACGCCCGTTCTCCAGCTTCTTGAGGTGTTGTTCCGAGTGTTAGTCTGAGGTCGACCAGGGGTGGAGTGCCGTGGTCTTTTGAGTCATACTTGGACCACCGTCAGCTTCAGTGGTCACATCTCTTCGATGTTCTGCCGTGCCATGGCTTTGTGAGTTGAGGTTGTGGCCTTGAGGATTATAGGCTGTCTCTGCCGATATAACAACTTATCTTAAGTTCCATTTGCCTTTTGCTGAGATGGCTGTATACACGAATATTCATGAGCACTTCAGATATGGTAGAACTTGATGATTGTAGAAACTTGAGATTTTCAGCTCACATGAATGAAGCCATTCTTCGCAGAGCTGAGACTCTAGTAGCGGACACATGGGTAATTATTTTTTTTCTTTTTATGTTGATCTAACCTCAACCCCCTGTGGGACTCCATTCCAAATGCGGAGACACGGTTATGGATAAGAATGACCCATGCTATAATCGCTGGACTGGTCCAAACGCCGATCCCTTGTGGCACGGACTATGCATAGCCTTTCCAACACTTTCTAAACCCTCTCTCTACTGTATGTCTCTAACTTTCCTCAGCCATCTGACATCTGTTGCACAATGTCCCTTTCTATTCCTCCATACCTCAACGAGGTCTGGCCATGAAGAACTTGAGTAATCATCCTCGTCGAGTAACCAAATACCACCAGTAAGATATCTTGGGTCACCAGAATGCCAGGTTTCCGGCGAGGGCCCCCTCTTGAGCCATACGTAAACAAAACATCTGCTGTATGGGTCCTGTTGTCAAGTATATCCTGCAAGCCTTTGGACAGCACGAGGAGTAGGTCTGCTACATAAGTTCCATCAAGTGCACCTTTCAGTCTCTGAGCAGCAGAAGGAGTAAGTCTGTTATACAGCCTCAACAGTAAACTACATCCTATCAGCCTTTGGATAGCAGAAGTAGCGTGTCTGCTATTTAGGTTCAGTAGTCAAGCACATCCAGCCAGTCTTTGAGGAACAGCAGCAGTAGCAGGAGTACATCTGCTAAAGACTTTAGAGATGAAAAATGTTTCAACATCCTGTTAGACAAGTGTCTCATCTTCAACCACTTTTCCAGTCACATGTTCCATATTATTCCTGATGGAAGGAATGTCGACCGGTAGCTCTTTTAGTTCCATTCCTTTACTTCCGCGTGGGGAAACTCAGCCTCATCCAGCTTCCAGATCCTGAGCTGGTGTTTCCCTCTTATCACGCCACAGATAAGGACGTGAATGACGCTGATGATCAATTAGCGTGTTTGTCTTGCCGGTGGATTTTATTGTTCTGACTTCCAGGAAAAGAAGGCCCTTGACTCGCTCTGGGGAGATGTACAGATGTGCATATTTGAGAGCTCTACTTATAGCTCTGCTTGTAGCTCTGCTTGGAGACGTTTGTCGACCCCTCTTCACATTGCTCTGCATGGCGATGCAAGTTGACCCTTCTTCGCTTTGCAAAGCGGTGCTTCTTGGTCAGCCACGGCATACCCCGTCGTAGTGATGCGTCTTGGCCGATTTTCGCATAACTCTTCTCTCTTCGGTGGGTCACGGCATGAGTGAAGCGTTTCCTCACGGTAGCCTGTTGTGATCGAAAAGAAACTGGTGAGTCGCGTAAACAAGGCCATGGGGAACTCCTGAGAACGAAACAGGAATCCCACGTAGGGTTCAAGTTCGGGTCTCGAAGCCTTTATGTGTCTGAAGATACGTATGTAGAGTAGTGCATCCAGACTGAAACACGATTGAAGTCCAACAGAAAGGGATTTCAAAACAGCAACAGACGACTGGGAGTCCTCCTGTGACGAATTCGATTGACACAGGTTCGGTCTGAATCGACAGCATCCTGCGACCCTCCCTCTCTCCCTCCCTCCCTTTCCGACGCCATTCGATAAAGAAAGAAAAGGTGCAGTTCAGTTCCTGTGACGATAGGGCTCCTGATAAGAGACCAAGATAAGGGCAGCTGTTAATGGCAAAGGGGAGGGAGGGAGGGGGTGTAATGGC
>JAUUDW010218357.1:0-14259 GCA_032361385.1 Panulirus guttatus | reverse complement strand
AACATCAGACTGACCTCTAATTTCCTCCTTCCTAGCTAGAACCAACTCTTTGAGCATGGTGTTGCCACGCAGACGAAGGATGATGGCTGCTTGTAGTAAAGGTTCTCGAACGTCACCGTTAACCAAGTCATGTACAACTTGATCCACCCACACGCTGTTACTTCCACATCTGATAGGAAAAGTGATTTGAATACAAAAAAAAAGTTCATAACCCTCAAACCATATCAGTATTATGGCAAGGCATTACCTACGCAAGAAGTACTGGCTTTGTCTGCAGCTCTGACAGAGGTCACAATAATCAACGTGTCACTGTTCTCATGAGCTCTCTGTGTGTGTCCCTGGCCCTATGATCCAGGCCCATGGTATGCAACTGATTACAGCTTCCAATGATTTCTGTGTAAGGACCCATCATATGAGAATTGATCATTATGATACCTCCCTTCTTCACACAGTAAAGCTGTGGATTCTCTCCTATCAATTGCCCTTCTCTCTTCCTAAAACCTATCCATCTTTAACAGTCATGGATAGAAGTATGTACAAAATTGTCCATTTGCTGCTGCAGCTGCTAAATAGAAGTATAAAATTTTGTACATTTACAACTACAAAGAACTAAATACAGAATTACACACTAAGGCCATACAATAACCGATAATACACAGTATAGACATATATCAAACTCTAAAAAGTAGCAAGGGTAATGTTGTCATATCAATCCAATCATTGTATATAGGAAAGAAACTAACGATAGTAGAGAGAGAGCAGATACTGTATATCAAACTTATGATTCCTGAAGAGGGTGTGCTGAGATGTATTGAACATTTGAAGAGAATGGGTGAAGAGAGGTTGACAAAGAGGATGTATGTGGCAGAAGTGGAGGGAACAAAGAGGAAAGGGAGACCAAATTGAAGATGGAAAGATGGAGTAAAAAAAATTATGAGTGAGCAAAGCCTGAACATGCAGGGGAATGAAATGTCTGAATGGGATTGTATGATGACGTGGTGTACAGGGGAAGATGTGCTGTCAATGGACTGAACCAGGGCATGTGAAGCAGCTGCAGGAAACCATGGAAAGGTCTGTGAAGCCTGGTTGGGTGGGGATGGGGTCTGTGGTTTGTTGCATTGCACATGACAGCTAGAAAATCGAAGTGAGCAAGTGTGGCCTTTCTTTGTCTGTGACTGGTGCTATCTTGCTTGTGCTGGAAACGCCACACAGGTATGAAAAAATAGTTTTCTTATGTCTCAATGCCCACCTGTTCAGTGGTGAAAGCTAACTATTTTACAAAACAGATATCAACCCATACACTATTGCCAGTATGTATGGAATATGTCAGGATATTTCAGCTTCCATTCACTGCAGCTCGCACGCATGCAATCATAATTCCTGCTGAACTAGATGCCTCTACCTTGAGGTAAAACATATGGTCATAAATGCTTGTCATGACATTCCATGCACTGTTACCAGGTGTTAAAGGATAAATATTTTCAACACTGATTCACTTATGGTGATGAAAACCTATACTAACCATATTTGTTTGTGACAAATGCATCCAAAAACAGCACACAGCTCATCATGTACTCTTGATGGTACACCTGGCATATCTCATGCACCTAGCAACATAACTTGAAGTTACAGCACATGTAAATAATTTTCATTATGCTGAGTTGTAATGTTTACCAATCTATTAAAAAAATTTGGATGTATTGGACTCCATCTGTAAGTCACTTGGGCAAGGTTATATTATTGTCAATGGATAAAAACGAGTACTGTTTCATCAAAGAACTTCTCACGTCAAACGAGTCCATCCTTTCCCTGCTAATGATTAGAGCACTGCTTTGAAGCTGCAGGAGCCCCGCTAAAGGATATCTGGTATCATATAATCAAGAAGTTATGTTCTAGTTAATCCTAACAAAATTATGGAAGTTTTTCATTCTTAGAAAATCTAAATTACCCAAAATGTACAAAAGATTTTTGGACTAAAACTAAAAAAATGTAAAAAAGAAATCTGGTCTTCACATAGATTCAATGAAGCTTAAAGCCGAAAATATGCTTCAAAAAAGCACCACTGGTTCCTGCAGGGTTTTTTAAACTCATCAAAGCCACAGAACCTTCTCAGTCTCTCAAAAAATACACCAATGATCCCCATCAAGCTTTAGCACACATATGGTTCCACAGAACCTAGTTTGAAAACCCCACTAGTTACGGTACAACAAATGTTTAGAAAGAATACTTACTTCCAAAGATATGGATGGTCAATATCAGTGGCAGTAAGAAGAATCTGCAATAAAGCAGCGCGGTCTTTCTTGAGAGGGTGAAGACGAGAGTAGCAAATCTGAGCTGCTGTAACCAAGTTTTGAGCATGTGATTTAGATACAACTTGCAGCAGATCCATCAGAATCTTCACGACAGCTCTGATACTGTACTGACCATCACGATTCCCATCACGGAGTAATTCTGAAGAAGAACTTTTATGTGACAAGGAGAGTAATGGCTGTTTAAAGCCTACTATACTACTGATATACACAGATCTATTAGCATCTTTTTTACCCTACTCAAAAGTGGTTTCAGACAGTGTAATACTTTTTATGATTTTAGTATATCAGAAATGCAGTGAGAATGAAAGTGTGAGGCATCCATATATCTATCACATCAGTTCTGATTTATCATCAACTCTGATTCCAAAAAGATATCAGCAATCAAAGTGTAATATCAGTGTAAATGAAGAATAAGAAACTGTTAAAAACTTTATGGATTTACAAAAGAAGATCACTGAGAATGGTATCAGAAAAGCTGAAGCTGCAAGTAGTCATGCAAGGAAGAATTGAAAGTACACTGAGAACTCTGGTAAAGAAAAAAGAATGTACCTGTAATGGGTGTGAATAAATCTTGCATGATGAAGTGATTGTCCTTAATCTAATGCAGGGATGTGAAATGTTAATCTTCCAAGTCCACAAAATAAAATATAACATACGACTGATAACTTCTGAAAAGTAGTTGGAATAAGGAAAAGACAGAAAGAAGAATGACGCAAGAGAGATACATGGAGTGATGAAGTCATCATAAAGATACAAGGATAAAAGCCTCCATACAAGGATAAAAGCCTCCTAAGATGAAATGAACATGCAGAACTTAGAGAGGATAACAGACTAGTAAAGATAATTTATGGCATTATGAGTGGAAGTACAAGGCAGCTCACAAAAGAGATGGACAAACACAGAGTGAACTGTTTATATCTACAGCAGAACTTCATGTATGGGTAACATAGGAAATATGATTGCATGTGCAGTGGAGGCATTTCATGAGTGAGGGGTGAGATGTTGGTCTCACTTAGTGAATCACCTCAGATACATGATGAATCATGAAGCTCTCATATCAAAGTGGTAGCCTTTATGAGATACAGTATTTTTGGACTTTAACTGAAGATGTGCATCAGTGAAATGTTAGGCTATATGTTCTTGAGCCATCCCATGTAAATGGTAACAGAGTTAAAGATCAATGAATGCAATAAAGATTCAGTGCATGAAATAGCATTCAATAAGATAAGCATGATCATTCCTAATTACACACAGTAAGACAAAGGACATATTACAGACACTGGTAAGAAAGTAAATAATGACCTTATGAACTGTGAATAAACTTAATCTGTAAATAATGACCTTACAAACTGTGAATAAACTTAATCTGTCTATCTAACCATACCTTAGATATCCAATCCCTTTGGGAACTCCCATCAAGGGGGTGGCCATGGCAATAGTGTCTGCACTTAACCCTGTGCTATATTTCAATTTTGAAACAAAAGGTTTTTCATGCAAAAAATACCTTGAACTATTACCTGTTATTCCATCTCCATGGGGTGAATTAGAAGTATACAGACTCTCATGTCAATAACATCCCTAACAAATATTCCATGTGTCGAAATGATCTGAAAATTTCCCCACCAATACTAACACTTCAAACAACAATTTCTGGTATCCTTACATGCCTCCCTTGCACACACCATTTCATGTATTCTTCCAAAAGTATCATAATACAGTAGTATTCACCAAGCTTCCCTGAATGATGACCTAAAGAAATAGAATCAAAGGTACATTCCAATACAAGAATTGCTCACTTGAAAGGAAGGTTACTGCACGCTCTTGAAAGCATTCGGAGGATGATATCTGCATAGCGAAAAGGGCCAAGGAGACATTAAGGTCATCACAGTGTTTTATATTGAAACCTGCTTCACTCTGTAAATCCTTGTTAGCTGGCCTGTTAATGAAAAGAATAGGATTAATCAAGAAACTTTGTTAACACAACTTGTATGTATTCATTTATATTTATCATGCTTGATCGCTGTTTCCCATGTCAGCAAGGTATTGCCAGGAAACAGAGGAAGAGAAACCAATCCACTCATATACACACATATATACATACAAGCACATCTATACACAATACACACATATACATATCAACATTCTTTTTATACATATTTACATCCATATACATACATATGCATATACACATATACACATGTACATATTCATACTTGCTCTCCTCCAGCCATTTCTGAAGCCACCCCTTGCGTTAGTGAGGCAGCGCCAGAAAACAGATAAAAAAAGGCCACATTTGCTCACACTGTCTCTAGCTGTCATGTATAATGCACCGAAACCGCAGCTCCCTATACAAATACAGGCCCCGCTGACCTTTCCATGGTTTATCCCAGACATTTATGCTTAAGGTGATCAGTATCTTTCAGCCTTAGAGCACAGAATATTTCCCTCTTGCATTTTTGTCAAGATGATACTATGTATTCATTATCAACATCAGTATCATTCTTATTATCATTCATTATCATTATAATCATTATTGTCATCACAGTTACTTTCATCACTGTTATATCTAACCCCAGAAAACCCTCCAAAAACTTTTATGGGGCTACGGCAGCTTCAAGACTGCACTACAATCAGAAGCTGGGAAATAATGGATTCCTTTGGAATAAGAAGTTCCTCGACATGAGAATAACTCCTTTTGATAAATGACGATCATACAGCCACGCTGAAAGTGACTCGTCACTCGGGGTGTAACCATAAGCAGAAGAAACCTTGCAACACCTGATGTTTTGTATTACAGTTACTACTTCTACTGAACTACCATACTCACTTGCGCTTCTTCTTCTTTTGCAATGGAGTCAGATGGCAATAATACGGAAATCCAGACATGATTCTCGACATGTACTTTGACTCCAACTGAGCCAGAAACCATTTACACTGTAAGAAAGTGAGGACCTACGATCAGAAATTTGAGGAAAAACAAATAGCACATATTGATCTAAATGGACCTGACAAATAATTTTCCAGTACAATAAAGTTTTCCATCAATGGGCTTAAGATATCCACAATGATGTCAGGATTATAAAGGAAATACAAATATCCACATAGAAACAAGTAAAAAAATATATATGCAAACACTTACAATGTGCACAAAAGCATGTACACAAACACACACGACCCACCTGCATTGGATGTTGCTGCATGCAAATTTGTATGATGTGCCATAAATGTGTTATGATGCTGACAATACAAGTTAGAGTCTCCACACCATCTTCGCTTAAGGAGTTGTCTAAAAAAAAAAGAAAAAAGAAAAAAAATCATAATGACAAGTGTGCAACATCGTGATTTTCCTTTCTGCAACGCACGTATCCAAGCATAAATAGTGCTACACTGTGCCAACTGAGCCTGTGCTGCAGACATTCACTGGAAAGTGCCCAACTATCATGTAATTTTTAATGTAATTAAGCTGTTACTCACTTATCAATTAAAACAATCTCTAATACACTATCTCTGAGTTTTCTTTATGCACCCTTATCTATAAGGAATTCCAGATCACCCCTCTAAACTTACACTCCATCATTGATTACAGTCTCTTTAGCCTTCTACCTCAGTCTTTGTTAGCCTCCTGCTCTTCTTCATTTCTCTCTGTTATCCTTCCCATAACCACATAAGCTGTATGCCCAAACCATCTCGGTAATCAGACCTTCAGTTTCTCTCACACACTTTTCTCTATTCCATCCTCACTTTGAAATCCAATGTACCAGATTGAAATTAAGTATGGACATGACTCTACAAAGAAGTACCATGCAGAAATTAATATCAGCACATTTGATACTGCTGGCTTTGATCCACCTCTTTAGCTTGAGAAGTTAAGTAGCTTTGGTTAATTCATAATCTAAATAAAAGATATACCTCAAAGTCCATCAAAATTCTTTGACTAACCTGAAGAATCTCCTTTGTGCTTGGGCTTAATTTCTCCCCATATTTGAAAGAGTAGGGGCATGATGGAGAGGGTAAACGTTTTGAGCTCTTCAGGATCAGAGAAGAGCTGTATCTCCGTTATGTTACTTGATAATGAGTTCCCACACACCACTGGTGGTACACTTCCAGCAATAATAGTCTGCAAAGAAAACACTAACAATATATACTTCAATTTCACAAGAGTTGCTACGATCAATTTGTGGAATGGTCTACAGCAACTTGAAAAAGTCCATCATTCAACATATTTGAACTTATCCCATTCACTTACCCCAACAAATAGGAATAAATGTGAATTAAAGCAAGGTTATGAGGTTTAGCTGTGAAGAGAGACAGGTTATTTGGAGTATGAATTTGAATGGGGAGAACATTGAAGAAGCAGAGTATTTTAGATACCTTGGAATGGATATAGTAGTAAATGGAACCATGATAGTGGAAGTGAGCCATTGGGTGGGTGAGAAGGCAAAAGGTCTTGGGAGTATTAAGGAATGTATGGAAAGAGAGGTCACTGTCCTTAATGGTAAAAATGAGTGTGTTTGATGGTATGGTATCCCCACTAGTGCAATATGGATGAAAGATGTGGGCCTTAAAGAAAAATGTAAAGCATACGGTAAATGTGTTGTAAATGAAATGTATGAGGACAATATTTGGAGTAAGGAAGGTTGATTTAATAAGAAATGATAAGGTAAGGGAGAGGTGTGGTAGTAAAAGGAGTATTTATATATAAGAGGTTGAGTGAGGAAAGAGTATACATATCAAAAGTGGAAGGAACAAAGAAATGTTGGGAAACCAAAGAGGTGGAAGGATGCATTAAGATGCAATGAGGGCTCGAGGCCCGAATGTGCAAGGCATGAAAGGGATAGAGGAAATTGGAGTGATTTGGTTTACAGGAGACAACATGCTGTCAGTAGGCTGAACCAGGGTATATGAAGTAGTCAAGGGAAACCATGGAAGCATGTGTTGGGCCTAACTGTGGATAGGAGGCACTGGTTCAGGTGTACTATACATGACAGCTACAGAGTGGATGTGAGAAAATGAGGCTATTTCTGTTAATGCTGGATATGGCTATGTATGAAAAAACAATCACTCCAAATTGGTGGTATATCATAAACTTTCCCCTTCTTTGTCACTGAATTCATTCCATACATGCCATTTCTTAATTTCAAACACAGCAGAGTAAGCAAATCTTTCACTAAAAATCTCACTCATGAAGTGTCTCTTTCTCTCCTTTACAAGGGGGTAGACCTTATAACAATGTGCAAAGCAATTAAACAAAAAGTCTACAAGCTTAACAAGCAAAGGGAAGGGAGATTTTCACCATATGTTCAATGTGATACCGACTGTTCGAGAATGAAATATAATATATGAATCAATTCTGAATGTCTTTTCTTTGAAAAGGAAGAGAGAGGCTTATTTTGATTAAATCCTGAATTACCAAAAACTCAGCTATAAGCTTGTGATGAGCTTATTTTTGAGCCCAATTCCATTCTTGCCCTTCACGCTTGTAATACTTCTATCAATTCATCAAAGCTTTGTGGCTGACATCAGTAAGCAAAACACATGAAGTGCCAATCACACTTAATGCATGCAAAAACAACTTTGATACATCCTACAGAGGTCAGGGACAAAACTACTCAAACACACTGCTGTAATCACCTGCTAGAGCTGAATTCTCATGCCTCATCCATGACATCACGATGTCACACTTCCCTACTCAGCTGCCTATACTGCCATTCCTATTGCAATTTCCTCTCATTAAGAACCATGCATTCCCAGATTAACAAAAAAACATTATTTATTGGACTAAGTACAGGCAGCATGGCTGTGCTGGAAAGCCATAGATACAGAGAGTTCCTAGTAAAGGCGTTCAGCCACTCTTTGTGGTCATTAGCAGGTTACTCATCCTTGGCTTGGTAGCCAAATATGGCCAACCGAGTCTCAATACATGCAAAATTTAACTTTGAGATGGGAAACTAAGTTTTCACATTGATGTTCATATCATGCTACTCTACAGAGGATTAACATCCATAGCACCAAAAGGATTGAATAAAATAATAGTTTTCTCTGTTAAATCAACTTTCGTATTATATTATTTAGTTTTTGACTTTCAAACAAAAATATCATGCATCAGTAGCAACTGCAAAAATGCAGCATCATATTCTGAAGAGTACTATGATAAGTTCTGATGGAAAATTTTATTACTAAATGAAAACTGAACACTGGATTGGAATGATCTTTCCACCAACTGTCCACTTATCAGCTGATATATGATACCTGAACTACAAAAAACTACACACCTGCCAAGTGGTATGTGGAACCTGAGACTGAATACGCCCCTCTTCCTTCAGGAGGGCTTCCAAATAACCAGAAAGTTCCTGCAGTAACTGCAGCTGCCATTTGTGAGTAGTCAAACTACTGGTCGGATTGACATGCAACATACGTGTGAAGTCCACCAAGTTCGGCTTCTTGCGAGTGACTTGTGTGCTGGAAGCCTGTGACGGTGAACAATAATGATGAGGTTACGATGCTATGCTTCTTTTGATTATTTCAGTAATCTAAAGAGCATATTAGCAGCTGTGGATGTGCTGCAAAGATGACAGGAACTCCAAATTTATGACATTTTACCACCAGCAAAAGGTCTAACAAATGACCATCTCTAATTCATAATGATAAATGTTATACCGTTTGTATCAATTGTGAGATGTACCTTAGATTAAGGGGTATAATAATAATGATGAGCTGAGACTAGCCCTAACCCCCTAACCATCAAGTTACACTAGATTAGCACCAGCCCTCATGTGGTTACCTTGACTAGTGCCTGCCCCATGAACTAACAAGATACCTTTGTCAAGCTTTGCCCCCTCACCAGCAATCCTTAGCCCCTTGTATCAGTACCTCTCCTTAGGCCTAGTACTGTCCCTCAAACTTCCAAGTTAAAATAAATATTCCTAGTGCCTCATCAACAATACTTTGATCTAACACCAGTCCTTCATCACCACCCCTTGGCACAACTACAAATGGTCCCTAACCACTGCTATCTGAGCCCAGCTTCAGACCTTAAAAACAAATTTTGGCCCTAAACTTGCCCCTTACCATCAAAAACGAAGCCTAGAAGCAGCACTGCACTGATGTTAAATAGTTTTACCAACATAACTTTACTAACACTACTCAGGCCTAGTATTGGCCCCACAAAAACCTCACTTTGAGCATAGTCCCTCACCAAACCACGATTACTTGAGTCTAACATCAACCACTTAACACGGCTATTAGGGCTTAGCACTACAGCTCTTACTGCTGCTATTTAGGCAGAGCAATGGCTTCTTACAGCTACTGCTTAAGCCTACCATTAGCCACTTACCACCACTACTTGTGCATACCATCTGCTCCTCACCCCATTATTTAGGCCTAACGCCAACTTCTAATTGTCATGACTTAGCAAATCACCACACTGCCCATTCCAAAAAATCATTCATCAACTGTAAAGTTGCATAATTCCATGATAGCCTGGAAAGCCTGTACTTGAGCATAGCTCTAGCTGATCACCACCATTTCCTTGGTCTTAAAAATGGCACCTCAACTACCAGGCTATACAAGCCCAGCTCCAGCCACTCACCAGCACTATGAAGGCATAGCACAAGTCCTTACCGGTTACTTTGGCCACTTACAGTAATTGTACAAGAACAGGGGCATACAAGTTAAATTTTTGCATACCTTGCGGGAGATGAGACTGATAAAATTCTTCAACAGTGTATTGGCATGGCGAGCAATAAGTGAGGGTGCTTGCTTGATCAGCACTTTCATTAGTTTGAGCGAGTCTTCCTGTACTCCAATGTTGAGGTGTACCATGGCACAAGACAAGTGAGTTGCCACAATGTTGAAGTATGGCTCAATTGTGTGACCAACCTTAAAGGAGGGAAAAACATAATGAGACAGAATGGTAGCTGTTGATGCAAGATTTGCAAATACAGAAATGATATTATACAAAACTTTAACATGCCAGTGAACATATGTTAAATCTTTAGTCCACATGAAATCCTCTTAATTTTACCAAAATCTGCTACACTAACTACATATTTTCTACTTTTGCCAAGAACTAATCGCATGGTTCTCATACATAGTTTCTCACCCTTTCCTTCGAACCAACCTTTGTTTTACTCCTACCTTTATAATCAATATGATTACTTATCTATCTGGTCTCTCAACAGTTTGCCTACAACTTTGCCACATCAACTTTCCTTTCTTCATATTGTCTACAACTCCCTTCAACAATGCATGTGCTTGTGCTTCTTCACTTTCATTTACCAACTCCTCAACATTTTTACATTACTCATTCCACCAAAAGATATAATACTTTTCAAAAACAACACTCACCTTCATAATAAGGACTTCCACGAATTTTATGGCCGATGCTCTAATCAGCGAGTCGCTGTCAAAAAAGCATGGAGCTACTCCTTGGATCAAAGTTGGTAAAAAGGGCTGCAGAATCACCTCTTCATTATTCTTTACTAATTCTACCAAACCATTTACTCCATCTTGACGTACAAATATGTTGTTATGGCTTATCCTTGCTGTCAGTTCCTTGAAAAATAACAACAAAAAACCTAGATTATCACTAAAACTTTTGATGAATATTTCAGTAAGTGTTATAATTCTACAAGAATAAACTAGTAAACTATCTGCCCCTAACTGATTTCTGAGTTCTTTCTGGATAAATTTTCTGTATGGGTCTTTTGTTTCCTTATGATGGATGCTTTGTCTGGCCACAGAAATTTGGCTGAGCAGTCCAATTCAGAGATTCATCATAAATGTTTCTTATATTTTTTCATCTCCCACATTAGCAAGGTAATGACAGGAATAGATGAAGAAATTTCCTCATTTCCTCACATCCATTCCCTAGCTGTCATCTGCACTGCGCTAAAACCAGAGCCCCCTATTCACAACCTGGCCATACAGACCTGAATTTTCACCTGATAACAAGACAACGTGGATGCATCCTGATTCCAACACTCATGTGACTTCACAAGAAACTAACATCTAAAACATGTACATCAATAAAAGCTAATCATGTCATGTGAAGAAATTCAAAGTGCTTGCTCAGCATCTATACTCATGTCAGCATACCTTGAAAAGTACTGACAATCATCTGTGAATCTTTGGGGCATGAGATTATTGATTAGAGTGAAAAGGAGAGGAAATAAAATATTTTCTTAGCTTACATCTTACTAAATGAAAATTTTTTTCATATTTCAAAGTATGTTTTCTATTCTGCCTCTGATAGATTAAAAGAAAATGATACTGTACTTCACTCATATCACAGTGAATGTATGAATACTTTAAATGACAGCTGAAGCCTAAAGAAACATAAGGGAGCTGGGACTGCACGCATATATAAAGGAAAAGGCACAGAGATGAAATGTAGTAATAAATGAAAAACACTTCTTTTTGTGCAGTCTGGAGACTATACAAAAAGAACAGAACAAACCTGACTAAAGGGACAAAATATGATTAAAAATGGATGGGTAACTTTAGTTATGCTTACAAGTACAACTGGCCCACTAATTTATATTGTACTCTTAAATTAGTTCCACAGGTTCACGGAAAGAACACACGTATATCAACAATCACAGTCAAAATAACATTCAATCTGTGAAAAGAGGTGTACTGGGAAAAGTGTATGCATGATTTCAGGATGTACCATCTTACTTTTAAAGTTGGCAGCAGAACATACAATAATGAGACAGAAAATCATTTAAAGCAGTCTCTGGTTCTCAGCAAAACCGGCTAAACAAATATATATTCATACAAATGTTGCAAGGTCATCTGAGAATGACACTTCTGTACCAATACATCCATTCCCAGTGTCCAACAACCTCCAGAATTTGTCATACCTTAATGTTATGCTTCTTTTTTGTGAGAAGAGTTTGGTCTGACTTCTTTGCCAGCTGCTCCTTAATTATTATCTTTCGAGCTTTGAAATCTGTACGGGTTTCATTTTGAGCCTTCTTCAGCTTTCCCACTTTCAGCTTCACTTTGGCAAAATCGGCCTTTTTAGCCTTCTTGGACCTGGAACTCTTCGTCATTGTAAATCTGAAAACCAAAAGATATATCTGAGATTGAAAATGATTGTAATGTGGACCAATCCTGACCTGGTAATCAGTCTAAGTGGGATATGCTGATGATCTACCTTTGAATCCATAACATCTAAACCTAACTTATCCCATAATATGTTTAGACACAAATATGACTATTTTGCATACAATCACACCAAATAAAATATTGTAAGGTATCTACCAATAAACATGATTCTAATTCACAATCCGGAAACAAAATCAATTACACTTACAATATTTCTAAATACCCAGTAATCCCAGTTATCCAAATCACTCAGAAACAGACATCAATTGGGCAAATGAGTTTTTCAGTTAATCAAGCATTTAGATTTTTACTATATAATGTACTGGAAAAGTATAAGTTTGTATACCAAAACTAATAATCTTATTTATGATCTTACTCCACTGTAACAAAATATTGCATTAATATAAAAGAACATGATAAAAAATAATACAATATACTGTCAGTTTTCATCATTATACACAAGGATGATGTCTTTACTTACTCTATGCTTGTCTAAGAGTGATTATAAACCAAGAAAACCTGTTAGATTACTGCTAAAACAAAATGAAATATGGCAGCAATAAAATGCTAAAATACTATACCTTAGAAAAAATCTACCTGTGAATACAGCAGCCTAGACCCCTTTACGAAACAATTATTATTGTATGTAATGTTTGAACAATACTTTAGTAAAGGCTTAATAGTAAAAAACTGATATCTACAAACCTTCTGTTATAATATCATAGTAAAAAGAATAATAACGAAAACTTGGTAATCAACTACACAAACCTGTATTTGAATAGAAACAAACATTTAATTCACAGTGGTCCAAAAGTGATAAAAGCAGCAAAGGTTTCCTGTGATATTTTAGGTTCGGTTGGATTAAGTCTAATAAGTGCCTATCCTTGTCCTACATAAAACAAGACATATATCGGCACCCCCCACCCTAAATCAGTTGAGTAAAAAGTAAGGAATCAAATAAGATGCATTTCATCAAACTGCATAAATAGTTTTGCTGTTGCCCCTAACACAGAACTTCACACACGAATTATCTTCATGCTCAAATTTCTAAGCAAATCTAACCAGTCACAATCATGAAAATGCTCCACTAATATGGAACTGAATATCAACAGACAAAACGGGCTGTCACACACTCCCCAGCATGAAACGAATGTAATTTTAATATAATCATACTATCGCTTCATCTGCTACGTAAGTTTAATTGGAGTTTATAAAGGTTCTGTTGGTATTTCACACCTGCATTACCTTTAAATTAACCCTACATTTTCCATTATATGCATATCCTCATCGCCTTATATAATAACCCTCCATAAAATTCAATGCTTCAGATCATACCCACGACTGTAATCGATTATCTAAACACTACACTAATTAAGAGAACAAAAGAATTTAATATCTAAAGTTGGTTCAATGCGAAGATGACCGAATACATTATCAACTCTTGGACGAAAAATATTACCTGAGTTACAGGAAAACAACAAGAATAAACAAGGCTGCTTTCTGCAGTTTATGTCTTTTTCTTCAATTTTCTATAAACTGACGCGAAAAACATTATCTTCCATCTGTTGCATGTCTTCCCTCCTTATCTGAGATTGAAGGATTTATACTCTCACAAGCGTCCATGGGAGTCACTAATTAGTTAATAAATATCTGCCGTTTCAACAGTTATGGTTATTAGCAGCAGCGGCCTCTGTGTTAATTATTCACTATGGGTACCACATGGCCAGCCACCTGAGGTGTAACGCAATGTTTGTTTACAATCTGTTGCGTTCGGGAGGCATATCCGGATTTGAAAGCGCTACAGGATCTTTAGTCTTGGGATGAAGATATTTTAGGT
>JAUUDW010218245.1:4862-22105 GCA_032361385.1 Panulirus guttatus | reverse complement strand
ATGCACATATATGCACAATACATACATATACCTACCAACATATACATATATACATACATATACATACACATGCATATGCATGTATACACATGTACATATTCATTCTTGCTCACCTCCATCCATTCCTGACACCACCCTGCCTCACAGGAAATAGCATTTTCAGAGTTAATTGCAGCACAAATCATCTTATGTAAAATTTCTCAGATTTTGATTATCTCACTCCTTTCATGGCTGACTGTGTTTAATCTAAGTCAGAGCACTTTGGTAAGAATCATGTAAACTTGCTGGAAAAGCATTTTGAATATTTTTACACTTGCATGAGTGGTATTGCATCCCCAGTTAATTCACCATGGGCATCCAGCAATAAGCCCAGTCTAGCTGTGTCTGGTACCCAAGTGTTGGTTTTGTGATGATGAATGTACTAAGAATGCAGTCATATCAAGAACAAAAAGAATAAAATGGAAACATAAAAAATGAAGTTATAAGGATTTGAAGGAGCCTAAATGCTCAAAAAATTATGCTTAAAGTTGATGCTTTGCTATAATCACATTTTCATTCACCAAGAGACCTAGAGAGTAGTGTGCATTTCAAAGGCACCCGGTAACTGAAGCTAAGGAGTTCCTCCACCTCCAGAGCCCCATGATGTGAGAAGTTGCTGTTAATAGAAATATCACCAAAATATCAATAATCCAAGGTTTGCAGCAATGAGTGGGGCACATATGTAAAAGCTGTGTGGGAAATTGTAGAGTGAGAGTATTTAATTGTTCAGAGCTTTGTAGGTCTTTGTAAATTTGGGAAATATAATGGCAAGGATAAAAATATTTTCTCATTAGTGCCATCTGAAGTCCTAAATGCCACTTAGGTGAAATTTTAATGATAGTGCTTCATTAAGGGATATACTTCTAGTGATACCCACAGGAAATTAGCTCCCACAACAATGGAGAAGGCTGACTTAAAAGAGTAATGATTTTCTGTTAGCACTGGAAGAATAAACATTGATAGTATGACAGTAGTCAGAATGATCCTTGCAAATATGTAGCCTAGTTTATTAAGTATCGTAGTGGGTAGTAGCACTGGGAGAACAAATTTTTCAGCTCCTCAAAAACTTTCAGATAATCATTCTCCATTTTTTATATATATTTTTTCTTTTAATGTTATTCGAAGCCTGGGTCCATGAGGATTTCTGACAATGAATAAAGCCTTTCAAAAATGTATTTAGTTTCAATCGTTAGGTTACAAAAACTCTTGACATGATTTATGTTAAACTAATTTTTTTTATAATAAAATGTATTTACTGTACATAATTGCTCATTTCAGAGCTTAGAAGAAAAGCTTCGTTGTGAGAAATATGAAGTGGAGAGCCTGAAGGTAAAAGCTTCTGAGATGCTGGCTAGTGGACAGCAAGCACAAGCAGCATCACAGGCCCAGAACATACTTAAACAATTTGAAAATCTCTCTGATCGTATCAAAACCTTGCGGGCAGAGAGAGAAACTCAATATCGTGATCATCGACACTACAAAGAAGCCTATGATGATCTTCATGCTTTTGTCAACAGGACACGTGACAAGATCCCAGCCCTCAAACAGAAGAATCTTGGTGATAGACTTTCTATTGAAACAGCTGTTCAGGCTTTAGACACACTCTCAACGCGGCAAGCTCAAGGACAGATATTAGTGGATCAGCTTCTTCACCGAGGTGAGGTATTCCTCCATTCCACATCACCTTCAGGGCAAGACAATTACAAGAAGGAGATGCGAGCTGTTAAAGAAAGCTTTGAAGAGCTATTCCAAGACATTTCAAGGCAGAAAGAGAACCTTGAAAAGACAGTGGTGCAGTGGCGTAACTACAAAGATGAGTATGAAAAACTCTCTGATTGGCTACAAAAGGCAGATGCTGACATGAAGGCATACAAGACTATGCTTTATGCTAGTATTGGGGAGAAAACACAGCAAGTCAATAATGTCAAGGTAGTAACATTACTCGTGTTCTGTAATCTCCATTTTGCCTTTTGTTTTTTGTTTCTTTATATAAAGAATTTTCTAAATATTTTCACACATCTAAACTAGTAGTTGGTAGGCAGCCAACGACCAGAGAGATATATTATCAGTACTACCTGCATGGGTATTGAGAGGATTAGTGAGCCAGCATTTCAGTGGCTGTCATATTGCACTCCTCTCACCCAGGTAGCTGTCTTTTCTTTTTTTCATCACCCACATGTGGACTACTGGCATTTTGCTCAAAAACATACAATCTCTACTTTTTGTATGCAATACTTGACAACACTTAAGTCACACAACTCATCCTTTGTAATTCTAGATTTTCCAGTGATGAATATGTTTGCTAGGCCTGCCTTTTGGCAAAATGGTAGGAACAGTAGATAGAGGCAGCAGGTAAGAAACTTTAAGCAGTAGCATTAAGTAGAAAGAAACATTGGGTAGAAGTAGTAGGTAGGAGCATTAAGTAGAAGTAGTCAGTAGCAACATCACTTAGAAGCCTCTGCAAACACCACTCTAGAGTTGCATTCTGCTAGTGGCCTGTTAAGGGTGAGGCATTGAAAGGCTAAGAAGCAGCACTGGAGTTCACTAGTTATGGAGACTTTATTGCTGTGGCCATCCCTTGAGGGAGTTCCAACTGGAACAGGTGTCAGAGATATAGATAGAATAGATATATTTTGACAGTGATTTTCTTTTATAACTAAGGGGGTCTTCTCTGGATGAAAATAATGTAGCATGAATTGTAAGAGAAATATCAAATTATATATGTTTGAACATAGTGAACTTAAGAAGCGGCTTTGAAGTTCAGTTATGGAGATTCTTTTGCTGTGGCCACCCCCTTGAGGGAGTTCCAGAAGAGAACAGGCATCATAGATGTAGATAGATAGATGCTCAGATAAGTAGAATGAAAGTCTTTCGATATATTGTTGTTTCTCTTCTAAGCGATGGAGATATGTAAGGTACATTAGAATCTAGACAATCAGTGAAAATAGGAATGATAATAATATTCAAAAGATTCCATCAGTAAGGTATCAGAATGTGATTATATTCATAATGTCCTCCTGAACCCTTTCACTGTAGGATTGAATTTCAGCCATTTTACATTTTACTGTAAGTCCCAACTTCCATGCACTCTTTTTATATCAAATTTGGCACATGTAATTCTCTTCAGTATGACATTGAACTTCAAGATGAAACCAGATGGCAGTATATGGTGAAGATTGGCTTGTGAATGATTACAGGCAGTGTAAATTTGCAACTTTTTTTCTTTTTTTTATACATTTTTTTTTATGGATTTGCTTGTAAATGATTGTTTTATGTTATCATATACTTTTCTATACTTGTTTGTTGCTTCTCACTTTAGAGATAGTGTCAAGAATAGAAGGACAATGGCCTCATTTGCTCACATCCTATGTCCAGCTGTTATTCATACTTCATCCATACCAGAGCCCATCTTCCGAACCTAGTCCCACAGACCATTCCTTGGTTTTCTTTGACCACTTTATATGCCTTGGTTCAGCCAATTGACAGACATCAACCCCTGCATACCAGATTGCTCCAATTTACTCTATGTGTGCGCTAGAAACAGACAGAGAATGACCCCATTCATTCACATCCATTCTTTTAGTTGTCATGTGCAATACAGTGAAACCACAGCTCCTTGTCCACAACCAGGCCCTACACACCATGTTGGAGTAACATTGAAAAGAAAGATTTACCAAAGAAGAATGATTTAAAGTACATGAAAGTCAGAGGACCTAATTTGATATTTTTCCAGGATGGTGCAGAAAACTGAATTTGGTTGTGCTCAAGAAAAATCAGATAATTGTGTTACTCAGAAATCTGTTATATATTTATTTTTTCAATGATAGTGATGATTACTTTTATAAAGTTTGAGCATCTTTTTCATTGCAGGACCTGCTTGAGAGTCTAGGAAAGCATCAGGCTCAACTGAAAAAGTTAAACGAACTTTCTCAGACACTACAAGAAACTCATCTTGACTCATTTGTTCAAAACCAGATGCGGCACCTAAACTCTCGTTACCAAGTTTTGATTAACATGGCCAAAGATGTCTTGAGAAAGGTGGAGGCTTGCTTTGATCAACACCGCCAATATGAAAGTTACCTAAATAAAGCCAGAGAATGGATTGATAATGCTCGAATGGTTGTTAGGGACTGCTTAGATATGTCTCCTGATTCTGGAAAGGAGAGCATTGAGCAACACTTAGAAATGATTCAGTCCCTCATGAGAAAGCAGGAGGAAGGACAGGCTTTAGTTCATCAAGCTGTGAATTGGGGTGAGAAGGTATTACGTAATACTCGTTCAGATGGTCGTGACATAATTAACGAGTCTCTTGAAGAACTGCAAAGTGACTGGGACAAACTCATCAAGAAATTGTCCAATGCTAAAGTGTCATTAGAAACTAACCTTCTTCAGTGGGCTGACATGAGTGCATCCTATACCAATATGCAACAGTGGATTAGTGAGAGGGAAGCTAAGCTCCAACAACTCACTACTGCAATGGCCTCCTCTAGCAAAAGGGGTTCTGGTCTCTCTCACAGAATTTCCTCCTTAAGTATTGGAGAACGTAAAGCTAATTTGCGTCGAACTAACAGTATTGTGCAAGACATTGTGTCATTTGAACCGATGATTGAATCTGTTACATGCAAAGCAACAGAAAGCCAAGCAAGCCAGGTAAAGAATAATGCATCAGAAATTTCGAGTAAATACCACAATCTCAGCAAACAGGCGAAGGAGCTGCTTGAGAAACAGAAAGATATGGTTGATCACCATCAAGAATTTGTAGATGCAGGCAATGAATTCATGCACTGGCTTAGGGCTGCAAAAGAGAGAATGGCCAAGTGTGCTGAGCCAACTGGTGACAAAGATACAATTAGTGGTAAAGCAACAATACTCAAACTACTGCAGAATGAGCAAGAGGAAGGTCAGAAGAAGTTGGATAAGGCCTTTGCTCTAGCAGAAAGAGCATGCAATTTGGCAGATGATGAAGATAAGGAGGTCATAGAAGAAGAAGTTGCATTCTTGCAAGATGAATTTGATAACTTCCTGTAAGTAGATGATTAAGGTACTCTTTTTCTTTCAAAATTTTTCAAGAATTTGTATTCTCATAAAATGGTTTTCATATTGTATTCTTTTACATGTGCATGCTTTCTGATATAAGTTACTGAAAAGATTATAATGTCTGAAACTAAGCTTATAATTTCAGTTGCCTAGTAGTTACAGAGACATCCCTTAGTATTAGATTATCCTTGAAATTTTAATCCATTCTCTGTTTATAATTTCTTTGAATTTCAGGGGTCAGGTTGGAAAGACAAAGAACCTTCTTGAAATGGGCATTGTCAAATGGACAGAGTATGAAGACAAATTTAGAGAGTGTGAAGAATGGCTGGACAGAATGGATGGTAAAGTACAGAGTTATAACAAATTACAAAATACTGTCCAGGAGAAGCGAGCTGTACTGGAGGAATTCCAAGCCACACTACAAATGATATTTGATTGGCAGAAAACCCTTGATCTGCTCAACATGCGTGCACAACTCTTGCTTGAGACATGTGCTGATTCACGTGTGAGTAATGCTGTCACTCAGTTGACTACAAAATACAACACGCTGCTGTCACTTGCCAAGGAGGTGATGCGCCGCTTGGAAATGCATTTCCAAGAGCATCAGCAGCACAATCAACTATACAGTGAGTGCAATGATTGGATTGAGCGAACTCGCAAGAAACTTAATGAATGTTCTGGTGATAGCAACTCATTGGAAGACCTCAATGAAAACTTGGCTGGAGTGAAAGCCATCAAGAACACTTTAGAACAAGGCCAGCACAAACTAAGGTATGTTCTTGAACTTAAGGAACGTGTCATTTTGAACACAGAGCAAATAGGTGCTGCCAGAATCCAAGATGACACTGAAAATGTACGTAAAGAGTTTGAGAAACTAATGTCTGACATCTATAGCATGCACCAGACACTTAGCACCAAACTCTCACGACGAGAAGAGACTGACAAGATGTGTAATACTGTAGTTGAGTGGTTGGAAGAACTCAACACAAAGGCTTGTGAACAGGGTGTGCTTTTCAGTGAACTAAGTGAAAAGCGTGCTGCCCTTGAGAAGTATCGCATCCTTTTACGTGATATTGCTGCTCACTTTGACATGGTGGAGCGTCTTGCAGTAAAAAGAAATGATGAAGGATATTCTCAGGAAGAGGTAGATGAGTGCCTCAATAAATATGATTCCATAAAGAAAATAGTTATGGACAATATTAAGACCCTCGAGGTGTATGTTAAAGATCATGAAGCTTACCATAATGCAACTGTTGAGTCTAATGACTGGTTGAGAAAGACTCGCATAACAATACAGCAGTATGCTGACAGTCATGGGGAAAAGGAGGAGGTGATAGAGAAACAGCAACAGCAAGAGGATATTGCTGAAGAGTTTTGTGAGGGTGAAGAACTTATTGATAAAGCCATTGTGCTTAACAAATCAATACGGAATTCCACTAGTGAAGAAGGTCAAGATACTCTCAGAAATGAAGCAGACAGCCTACGTATGGAGTGGGAATCCCTTCAGCAGACAAGCATCGATATTCGGCGCACAATGGAGAAGTGTCTGCAGACATGGGATGAGTTTACTGAGACATACAAAGATCTCAATGCCTGGCTGACAGAATTTCAAAAGCAGGTAGCACAGGAACCTGAGGAACCCACTCCTGAAGATCTTGAGAAATGGAAGGTATGTTGGCAACAGTTTACATGCTCCAGTCTTCCTGTCTACACTGCTCTGTTATGTTAGATCTTGCTATTGATCTTATATCACATGTTTAGTAATTAGTTATTTAGATTCTTTTATTTTTCTTATATGTATTTGCTTCACTGTATATAAATGATCTGTCATCTTGTATACTAGTAGTGTGTTCAGCATAAATCATGTATGTCATTTCATTAGGTTAGCAGCTTATTAAGAACTTATTTGGTAATTGCAGTGTAGACACCATTAGTAATAACTTTTAGTTACTTTTACTAACATCTCATGAAATGTTACAGTTCTTGTTCACTTTATCCCTTTTTCTCCGTCTTAATATATATAACCCCTTCTTATTGCTCACATAGCCTCCACTGATCTGCTGCTGACTACTACTTATTCTCTTATTTTCATGTTTGTTTTTCCCAGAATGGCTTCCTCCATGTTTTGAAACGAAATTTAGAATGGTCTTCCATATTTCCAGCTGTTACTTAATCTGTGAATGATATGTGTATTGTTGCTTAATTGTTGCAGTAGCATCTCTCATCTTAAGTAGATGTGTAGCTTTGTGACTGAAGTGATATCTAAGACATGCTTGAGAAAAGTCATCTTGCTTATTGTACCATGTGTTAGGCACTGCTTTTATTCTGTTCTTTGATTTTTGTATTTGTTTTGCATATGTTTTAACGCCATTATTGATAGCAAGTTTTTATGATGTTTGTCTTAGTCAACCATACCAAAGTGTACCTAAGATTTTCAATATTGAGTGTGGAATTTTTTCATGACATCCCAGATTTTTTTCTATTGGTAAAATTGATTTTGACTTACAAAATCTGTTCATCTTTTAATATTTTGCTCCCTTAATTTCATGATCATCCACTGTACGTCAGCTCAGTCTTTTCTGACTACTTCTTAAGTTCTTAGGGCTCTGTGTGCTATATATATTTTTTCTGCCTTAACCACCCAGTTTTAAAAGTTGAACTTTTTTTTCCCCTACCTTAGTTCATTCTTACTGAGGCACATGCTTTCCTCTCCTGCACTTTGCACGCATCCCTCTTTCAGGATGGACCAACCTCAGAATTAGAGTTCCCATTTAACCATGATATTTTTGTGATTCAGATAAAGTGTAATGGATACTGGTTTATCTTATACTTAGAAAAAATCCAACAAATGAGCATGCCCATATATAGAAATTTCTATATCAGTTTACAAACCAGAAAGGCATGTCTGTGACCAGTCTGAGCAATAAGCATAATAGACCATATAAAATAGGTTAGACTACTTAAGAGAAAGACTGCCTGAGTTTGAATTACTAGTCTAGACAGTCATTGGAGCAAATTGGATGGAAACAAAAGGCCATTGATCATTTCAAGTTGATTTCCAAGAGACTGCTAAAGATTATGTACAGTTATGTACAGTTTTCATTTGCAACTACTCCATAAGCACAAAGTAGCTGGTCATTTGAGCTAGGTAGTTTAACTTCACATTTTACAGGATCTGTGGTACCTGTAGCTTAAAAAAGGTCATAAGTAATAAATCTCCATTGTTTGCAAATACAGTAATGTTTTTTTGTAATGGGTTGGTCTTTCCAAGCATCCTAACACCAATCACCAAACATCCATCTGTTGATAATTATCCACTTAATCATAGATTTTTAATGAAGGATAAGACTGACCACTTTCTCTCCTCCAAATTAAGAACTCTTTGCAGGAGCTTCTGGTGGAGGCTAATAGTAAGAAAGTCCACTTGGAAGTGCTGAATGACCGATGTGAAGTTCTGATGGATTATAGTGCTCACACGCCCATCAGGGACATGACTGTTCAGCTTCAGTCTACATACACAAATGTTCTCACAAATTTACAGGTATAAAGTACTATGATTTTATTTACCTTGAAACTTAGTTTTAGTGCTCATGAGTTTCTTATTTTATTTGCATATATGTATTTTTCTTTTTGCATGAAAAATATATTGATTTTCAAAACTTGATATTTTTAAATTTGATTGGTGGTTAAAGATTATCAGTGAAACACTGCTGCACATATCAGTCTCCAAATTGTATTTCAGAATTGTTATGTTTCCTTTGTCACTTTTGTGTTTTTCTGCTTATACATACCCCTGTCCTTTTTTGCTTCCCTATTTTTAGTATCTCCCTTTCTTTGTTTTCACTCAGGCTGTAATCATTCTTTTTACAGTCTTATCTCATTTCCAGTCACCTGGTAACAATTTTATTAATTTGGCAATCATGCTCAGAATCATAATTTTTCAATAATTATTTAGAGCTATACTGCTGGGTCTTGATTTTGGTATGAAGGTGGGGAAAGTGTAGGTAACCAAAGTGTATTGGTAGGATTCTGCATGTGCCTTTCTGCTTTGAATAAAGAGCGATGTATATGTTAAAAAGGTCTACAGGAAATAAGAGTAGACTTGAATTACATTATGATTAAATCAAAGGATTCTAATTTGAAGTCATTGGTTGATATTTTAAGATGTTAGTATATTTGCTTAAAACATTTATTTTTGCAAATTAATTTGCTACTTATGTATACCCTCATTGACAGAGCTTGGTAGTGATTGCCCAGAAGACCTTAACTGACCATACAGAGTTTGTGACTGCCAAAGGAGAGTTCGAAGATTGGTTAGAACGTTCTCAAGGAACTGTCAGTGATTGCCAGGATGACACTGGCTCTGAAGCAGGGGTGAGTAAATGGCAAAATAAGACAAGGCAGTGTCATTTATACTGAATTACTTTGTTTCCTTTCTTGCTAAAAGTGAGTTGAAGAAGAGCTGTTCCAGGTATGTGAGCAGTGCTTCATATTAAGAAGGGTGAATCAGAACGCCTGTAGATATGTCATTGCTGCTTCAAAGGAAAATAACTGCAGCATTTATATAACACCCCCAACTCATGGGAAATGGATTTTTTAATGCTCAATATGTGGGGTTTTCGAGATGGAGTGGAATATGTGGTTATTTTATACATGTTTAGATTATTTTAAGGTTAATTTGTAGTGTTCTGAAATTTGTTAAGTTAGATTTAGAGATGGGTAAAGGTAGAAAGACATTTTTACATGATAAACATATTTAGGTTACTACTTCCTTATTCAGAGCTACTTCACAGGTCTGAATTAAAAGAGTAAGTAATGCACTGTATTTCAGGGATGATTGATCAGTATTATATTTCCAATATTATTCCTTTGTCAACCCTTGGTTATCTTTATAATTTCAGGTAAGGGATAAACTGGACACTGTGAAGTTAGTTTCGACACGACTGTCTGAGGGCCAACATTTGCTGGGTGTCCTGGCAGAGGCTTTCACTCGCGCCCTTAATCTCAGCCAAGTTGAGCAGCAGGACCAAATTAGACACGAATTCACAAAGCTCCGTGGTGATTGGGATCATTTGAACATTTCTCTTAATTCAACCCTCTCTAAACTCAAGGTTATCCCTGATTGTTGTATTTCATGATACTGTATGGTGAAAATATGGTGTTTTTCCATAGAATTAATGTCTTATGTTGATATGTATAGAATTTATTATCTTATCGTGAACAAGAAGCATATAAAGCATGTAATATTTCTTATATCCAGAGTGCTGTGAATCGATGGGAAGAGTTCAGTGAGGCACAAGCAAGGCTGGACTCATGGCTCATGGAAGTTGAGGAACTGCTGGTGGAGACACCTGATTCTCGAGGTGAAGTAGCAGAGATGAGGACCTTCCTTGAGCGCTACAAAAACATTGCCCTTCAGATCCAAGAGAAGCAAGAAGAAGTTCAGAACCTGCTGGATGATGCAGAGGAGTTTGCAGAACGGGCATCTGATGATGAGATCCTCAACCGAGTGGAAGAAGCTGAGTCTAAATGGGAGAGGCTCAATGATCAATGTAATGAGATCATATCTAAACTTGAGGAAGAGATCTCAGACTTCAGTGAATATCAAGTAGCTCTGCAGGAAACTGAGAAATGGCTCCTCCAGACTAGTTTTCAGCTCATGGCTGAAAATTCCTTGTATATTTGTAACAGGGAGCAAACTGAAGAACAGATTGAGAGCCACAATGAAGAACTCGAAGAAATAATTGAATACCAGCAGACTCTTGATGAGGTGAAGAATAAAGGCCGCAAACAGATTGATCGTTACATTGGATCTGTGCCATCAATTCAAGACAAGATTGAACGTCAGTTACATAACATTCAGGAGAGTTATAATTCTCTCCTAGGTACAGCAAACCACATCCAAAAACGGCTGAATGAATCATTGGCAAAGTTTGAAGAATATGAGGCTACCTTAGAATCTATCCAAAAGAATTTAGAGGAGTGGGAACCAGTCATTGCTGAAGAGAATGACACAACTATCCAAACAATGGAAGAGGCCAAGTATCATCTTGAGTGTACTAGGGTGAGTCAAGTTTATATCTGTTGATATATTTGAATATCAATTCATGTCATTGGTCCCAATAATTCTGTCACTACATATATATATTCCATAAACAAAATGTTGTGTATTATAGGTTAACTTTGCTGTGAAGCTTTGAAATTGATATGCATGAATTTGTCAGAATCACTTGCTTTTATTGTTGCTTTGTTGACAATGTATTATTTTAACAATCATATCTCTTCCTTAAGTCATGGCACAGTAAACTGCTGGGAGAGAAGTCTCGGCTTGCTTTTGCTGTGCAAGCATGTGAGGCTGCCACAGCATCTATCTCCCGCCCAGGATCTCCACAAGATGTCATTTCACAATCCATCCCAGAGGATGAACTTGCTGTCAGGGCAAAGCTAGAGGATCTTATTGAACAGGTCAGGATAAAGAAGAAGATTCAGCACAGTATTTTATTGAATGGTATTTAGAATAACTGTAAGCTACTGTTTTACAAGATCTGATGATAAGATTACTTTTCATACCATAGACATTTGTTTCACATACATTTTAGGGACTTGCACTTAAGTGTTGTATGTACAAATTAGAAACTAACATTATGTAGTCACAAAATTTTCTGATGACTGCAAAAGATCCTTTGGATGATATAGACCAAAAGACAAATAAAGAAGTAAACAGTCATCACACACATCTGAGTCTTAAGATACCAGTTTTTTATTCATGTTCATATATTACATATACAAAGAAAGCATGTGTTTTTGAAATTTCAGCAACATTACGTGCTTTAATTAACTAGTATTTAATACTTGCTTACAGGATCATGTACATGTATATGACAATATACATATTTTTTGTTCTTTTCCTTTTTTCATGCTTAGCACTCAATTCTTTATTACAATACTTGACCCCTCCCATCCAAACCATCCCATAAATAACCACCAACCCCCATTTAAAGATGAAAAGCTTACCCATGTACTTAAATATTTTTGTATCGATTTCCCGCAGACAGTTTGTCCGTGGGCTCTATTAGGTGGATGTGTCTTGTGTGTAAGATATGTGATGCCCGAGAGGGCAGGACTTGCACAAAAATCAGATATATTTCATATGGTATCATTATGTAAAATCGCTTTAAAAAGATTGATATCCTTTGAAAACAGAAGTACCAGAACAGCACAGTTGGATATCTTTTACATCAAATCCACCATCGTTTTTAAGATTATGCATTATATAAGTCTATAAGGAGAGCCATTGTTTTATCTAACATAATGTGTCAACAACTTTCTGCCGTCTGTGATATTCTACAATTTGTTGATACAAATTTTTCCCATTACTTCGACTGACACTAACCTGGTTCTGGAATGCAACACATACAAGCTGCTCCCTTACAAACTCCATGTGTGGGACGTTCACCCATAGCGCAAGCCTTCTTGCAGGACCCGCCTGCCACAATGCATCCATTATCACTGCAGGCTGCAAAACATTTTCATAGCATTTGTCCAGACATTTCTTCACGAAAGTGATCACGCTTAATTCTAGGTAATTTGAATGATAAAGATACTACTAATTTACCTAAGCACAAACCAGACATTCACACAAGAACATATTTTATAAATAGTTTATGGATATGAGCTGTAACTCCGTATATACTTGATGCACCTACGTGACTGAGGACAGAGTTAAAGATAAGATGTAGATAGGTGGATAGATCATTTGACGAGTACAGTTGGAGCTCTAGTTTAATAATTCTCACTGAGATCACTATATCACTCATTGTTCTCTTTTAGAAGGATACCTGTGTGTTCTGTGTTGCCTGAGAAGACAGGATTTGCACTATATTTCAACCAACTGAACAGCTCTAGATTCGAGCAACTGTTCACAGATCGGTAATAGTTATAAGTTACACTTCAGTCCAAAAGAATATTAGAATATATTTGATTTAAATACTCGGTGGAGTCCTTTGAAAGAAATCAAAATCTTTTGAGAAACAGAATATTATACACAAGAGATTATTTCTACAAGAAAAATATGAATTTTACGTTTCTGCCATCCAGTAGTAAATCAAGAATGCATATATCTTCTTGTGTAATGATTTGCCTACAAATTTCTGCTACCTTTTAAACTCTACAGTGTCTTAATGATTTTTCAACTGTTTACATCGATACTAACCTGGTTCTGGAATGCAACAGAGGCAGGATGCTCCCTTACAAGCTCCCTTTGCGGCACGTTCATCCAGAGCACAAGTTTCCTTGCAAGACCCGCCTGCCACAATGCATCCATCATCACTGCAGACTGAAACAAATCATCATAACATTTTTAGATACATTTACATTTCATGACGGAAGTGATCATATTCATTTCTAGTTAGTGTTACAAAGGTAATAAGGAGCTACTTAAGCACAAAATAGACATTCAGGCAATAATAGCTATCATGAATATTTTTGAGGCTACATTTGATTTAGGGTTAAAAGTAAGAAGCAAATAAATACATGTCTAGAGAAATAGATGTTTGTCAAGTATAGGAAGAATTCTAGCTATGGTACTCACTGAGGTGTTGTTAGCCATCAAGTCCACTAACATTCATTCAAGAAATATAATGTAAAGTTGTAAATATGAAAACATATCCATATACTCGAATGCTTTTCTTCCATTCCTCAACAGACAGTTTTATCTTGATTACTATTCTCGTAAGGTGAGACTCCGGCTACCGGTTTAGGAAGGATGTCTTCACCCAAATCCTTCTCAGACACGCATTCTTTCAGGTTATTCCTGATACATGAATTTTGTATTGAAGAATTCTTTCACTGTATCACAGCTTTTGTTTGCATTTACTTAGGCTGAGTTTCATGAATCATGTGCTAGATCAGTTTTGGAGCCTGTCTAGATCCCCTAGTAGGTGGATGCAATACTCATCGCTTTTTACCTCCTTCATTACCTTGGCATTATTCGTACACATATTCAGGTTGGATTTTAAACCTCCAGGCATTTCATTTTACATAGATCAAAAGGAGCAATGGTCGCAAAATAAGTTCCTACGGCACACCACCTGTACCCACTGGGAAAAGGGATCACTGACATGCGTACTTTATTTACTTTCACTGAGATAATCTTCTATCTATAGAAAGTCTCTCTCTTATTCATGCCTGAAGATCCAGCATCTCTACCAGCCTTCTATATGGTGCAATGTTAAACGTTTTGTGATAATAGGGATATAGACAGTCCACACATTCTACTATTTTGTCTTAACAGCAATTCGATCTCTAAGTGAAATCTATGAGGTTCGTCACGCTTGAATTCATTGCCTTAAAACTGTGTTTTCTCTCACTCTGGTACATTTTTGCTTGCATTAAATCTTCTATTTGCTTTCTGGTTATCTTTTTCAGTACTTTATAGACTACACTCGTCAGGAGGGAGATTGGTCTCCCGTTGCATTTTATCTTTTTCTAGCGACAACTTTCATTAGCACGTGTGTACAAAGATTTGCCAGGTAAAACCTGGCAGTGATAGGCCGTTCTCGGGGTGCCGTTATTAGAACAGGTTGGCCCACGTGTGACCGTGAGTGTAGCTGGGTCTCTTAAGTCGATGTGTGTGTTGTGTAAGATATGTGACGCCTGAGAGGACAGAACTTCCACTGTATGTGAACCATCTATACAGCTTTAAACTCGTGCATACGTTATTGTACTTGACATGAGTTTTACTCAGTTCACTGATAAGTTATGCCGCAGTCCAAAAGAAAAATGAAATACATTTGTTAAGCTAAATATTCAGTGGAATCATTTGAAAGAAACTGATACCCTTCGAGAACAGAACAGGAATATCAGAACACCATAAGGGATTACTTTTGCATTAAATCTATCATCAATTTTACGTTTCTTCGATACAGTATTCCATAAAAAATTCAAATAGGTTATTCTTTAAAACAATTTGTCATCACTTTTCTGCTATTTGTGATATTCGAGAATAAGTTGATAGGAAACCTCTGAATATTTCCACTAATACTAACCTGATCCTGGAATGCAACAAATACAGGATGCTCCCTTGCAAACTCCTCTTGAGGGATGTTCACCCAGATCACAAGTTTCCTTGCAGGACCCGCCTGCCACAATGCATCCGTCATCACTGCAGGCTGAAAGTAATTTTTAAGACCGTTTTAGGTATATTTCATCACAAAAGTGATCACACTTAATTCTAGTTAGTCTTCACACTATAAAGGTAATATTAATCTACATAAGCACACAACAGACATTCAGACATGTATACTCTTCATAGATAATATTGGGAATATATGTGAGTGAGTTAGATAGCTGTTTGTACTTAATCCGTGCCATGTGCGTGAGGACAGCGTTAAAGATAATAGGTCGATAGGTAGATAGCTACAGACATAGATGTTTTTCAGGTATAGTACGAGTTCAAGCTGTAATGCTCATTGACGTGTTGATAGCCTTTCATTCTACCAGCATTCATAATAAAAACATAACGTGAAGATATAAAGATGAAAAGTTTATCCGTATACTTGAACGGTTTTCTATCATTTGTTAGCAGCCAGTTTGCTCTCGTCACTGTTCTGATGAGGTGGGACTCCGGCGAACGATTAGAGACGTCTACTCTTAATTCCTTCTCAGATGCATATTTTTGCAACTTATGTCTCGCTAGAGTAGACTTACATTGATTCCTTCTTTCAATGTATTACATCGTCTTTACCTTGCATATACTTGGGTTGAATTTCATCAACCAAGCAATGGATTTATTTTGGATCTAGTCTAGATCACATTTTAGGCGGATGGAATTCCCCGTGCTTTTTACTTCTCTCATGAGTTTAGCATCATCTGAAAACAATCAGGTAGGAGTGTAATCCTTCCTGTAAGTCAATAACATAGATTAAGATGAGCAATGATCCCAGAAGAGACCCCTGCAGCACACCACCTGTACCCAATTTGGAGAAGGCTCCTCTGGCAAGCGTCCTTTGTTACCTTCCACGAAGATAATCTGTCCGTCGAAATAGCTTCTCCCTTATTCCCGCCTGAAGAGTCAGCTTATTTACCAGTCTCCTACGAGGTGCAGTGCCATTTGTTTTATGGCAGTTCAGATACATGCAATCTACCTATCCATCTCATATCTAAATCACAGCTCAGTCCCTCACATAAATCGAATGCATACATCACACATGATCTTTCTTTGAAACCAAGTTGCTCCTCACTCAGGTGCTCTCTCTTCTGCATAAGTCATCCATTTTCTTTGTTTTCTTTTTTCCAGTGTCTTACAGACCACACTCGTCGGAGATGAGGTCTCCCTGACGTGCCAGGTCAAGCCTGGGACAGATTTTGACAGTGACATGGGGGCATAACTAGCATAGGTTGGCCCCGTGTGTGAGTGAATGCAGTGAGCTCAGTGCATGTGTGCGTTGGGGAAGATCTGTGATGTCCCAGAGGGCAGGACTCGCACTATATTTCAACGACCTGAGCACCTTCTTTAGCCTCGCGGACATGTGTTGCTGCTGAGCCTAAGTTTAAGAGAAACTCCTAAGCTCGAAACCCACTGGCAAGTACAGTGAAGACAAAGACCGCTGATTGGTTAAAGTTCTATCCGAAAGGAAAATCCTATACATCTGAAATCCTAAGTACTTGGTGGAATCCTGCGGAGGAAACTGATATCCTATGACGATAGAAATATCTGCTGAGCACCACATTGAATATGCGTGAGTGAGGCGGGACACCGTATACGTTAGATCTGCCCCGTTAAGAAGACGGGGCAACACGAGCGTATGTCTCAATCCCAGTGAAAAACAAAACAAAACACAGATAGCAAATAGTAATGACAGCTTAGACTCCTGGATATGTGGTGGTACCGGGATTATATCTTACTGAAACTGATCTGAAACTCATGGATAATTAGACTCAGAGCTAAGTTACACATCCTTCCCAATGTAAAAAAAGAAAAACGAAAAAAATATCATTAAGTTTCAGAGGTATCCTATCAAAGATATAGATGTCCTCGAAGCACTTCAGATCCTGAAATCCATCACCAGCTTTACGTCTTTGTTGTATACCAACCAAAAGGAATTCCACGCACTCGACCTTAGGCTATAGAATATGGTATTGTTACTCCTTTTCATGTCTCAGTTAGT